>JAIUZE010021486.1:0-19337 GCA_022085475.1 Heliosperma pusillum | reverse complement strand
GTGGATGCCTTTTAATCATACTTGCCATGTACACGATGCTAGTGCGTTTCATTTACCGTGAGCGAGGTCGTCAACATATTGTATGTTTGGATGGATGATTACATGAATGATTATATGATTGATCATTGAATGACTTGGCATGGTTTGTTTGTCGAGTCTCAATCTTATCAAACTTATACCGCTAACGGTGAGATGCAAGCCCTAGTGAGCGTATTCGGTTGCCTAAGAGTGTCTTCCCCGAGTCTTTGTATCACATGCTGGATTCGGATTTGTATTCTATATGCTCTTATCATTATATATTGAATTGCCTATCTATTCTTATCGTATCTCACATGTATATCTATATATGCATGCTTCTACTTTGGTATTTCCTTCTATGTACGTTTGACGTGATATGGCTGGGAGAACCCGGAGTTACTCCCCCACTGACTATGGCGTTCATGTTTTTCATGGATGAACAGGTTGCTTGATTTGGATGGCTTTTTGCTTATGACATTTTGGGTTCGGGTGTGAGCTAGCGGGCGTTGTCCCTGGATAAAACACCTCTAGACGATTTTAGATAGTAGCTAATAACTCTGTCTTTTGTTAACACTTTGAGAGACTACGTCTCTTGTGGTATTCTTATTTGGTTTGTAATATTTTGACACTCCTCGTATTTTCTATCTTGCATGTATAAAAGTTTTTAAAATACCGTATTTCCGCTAATTAAATCGCATGCTTGTATGTTTTATTTCCGCATTCGCGAGGGTTGTCACACAAAAGGCGCTTCGTAAATCTGTTCACTCCTTTTATTTTTACTTTTTCTCTCTACATTGTGGTTAAAAATTCTGCCAAATTATTAGGCGTTCCTTACAGTATGCTTAGCAAAAGTGTCTCTCCATAGGGAAAGGTGGTTCGGGTTTTAGTTTTTACTAAAGAGACGGATTCATACTTTAACTACATATATCAACGTACTAATAAATTAAGTTAATTTTGGTCTTCTTACTGTCATATAACTCCTGTCCTTTTCTGTCATATGAAGGTTCATGCATGTGGCTTCAAAGTCTACTCTTTTGTTGCAATTACATTTCAAAAGATGAGTATGCCATCTATACAAGTCTCATGTCTTTTACTACCGCTTTCTAGCTTTATCTGCATGTTAACAACACACAGACAGTTGCTCCCACCTATTACTATTAGAAGTAATTATGTGTATATGTGTCTCTTTTGTGTTGTTGATTTGTAGTATTGCTCTGAAACTGTTTCTTTGTTGCATGTACTTATTGGAATTTCCCCTATACTATTCATATAGTAACAAAGAAAAACTCAAATCTTTTTCCTCTCGCCTTTAAATATCCTATTTGGTTCACATCTTAACACAAATTACATCCTCTACGACTGCACTTTTTATCATTGACACTGTTAGTTTAAAGGAGATCTTACTACATCATTTTGTACATTAAGTTTAAGGTAAGTACATGCATTTAATTGTGTTACATTTTCTTTATGCATGAACAAAGATAGATTTTCTTTGGACTACTACTTATTAACACTGAAAACGTCAATCCCAGTCCGTTCTTATCTAATCGTTAACTGAAAACGTCATAGTTTATTAATTTTTGAAGGTGGATATGGACTTCACTTCTACACTGCCTGTAAACTAAAGTTTTGATTTTTTTCTTTTTCTCATGTAACTCACTTCTATTGTTTCGATGGACGACATTTGAGCTTAATGCCTACAAGCCTAGGACTATGCTTTTACCAATTTATACACGAGTGTTTGGTGGTTAACCCGAAAGTTCATATTTATGTTTCTAAATTTTCCGATTATGAAACTGCCTTTTTAAAATCGGATGTAGTATAATAGAATATTTTGGTGAATAGTTCGTTGCTATTTTTTTTCTGGTTTTGTAGTTCCAAATTTAGTTGAACGTTATTACTTAAACTAAGTTAGGACTAAATGATTAACTTGAAAGAAATAAACTCATTATCGCTTTATATGAAAGACAAACCGATCTTTATGATAAATAAAAGGCCATTAGCAACTTCTACTTCGATTTTCTCCTGTGTTTTCTGCTTCTTTTTTACGGTTTTTTTTGGCATGAAAATTGGTGATGTTTATTGTTTTATTATTAAATTTTTTATTTTTTTTTACTATAAAAAGGTTTTTTATATTACTACATTACCTTACGCTTTAGGTTGTTCAGAAAATAAACCATCAAATATGAGTGAAGGTACCATACAAAATAGATGTACACTACTTTTGGGATCTCTTTTTAAATGGACTAAAAAAATACGTTATCAGGATTAACCAAGCTACTGGTCAATGTGATTTTGCGTACGATTATTTTTACAAGTTTATTACTAAGTTTTTTTTATCACTCTGTATTATCTACACATTTTATGCTATGCGGACTTTTTTCATTGCGCTTGAATATTTACTTGTCTTTTTTTTTCAAATATATCTATTTATTTACAAACTAAGTTTTTGCTACATACACTACAAGGCTGAATCCATTTAGCTACTGCCAATTCCGTAGCTAAACATATATATTCCGTAGCTAAATTTCATTTGCGACTGAATTTGGTACTATTGTTTGGTAGTCGCTAAAAGGAGTGTCGCTAATTCAACGACCGCATTAGCTACTAAATTTAGCGACTACTGTAGCGACGTACCTTGTTGTATCTATTTTTGCGACTAGTTTAGAGACTAGCATATGTGTAGCTAAATCAGCTACCATATAGTTACTGTAGCTATTTTTGAGATCACTTTTGAGACTAATGTATGTGTAGCTAAATCAGCTACCAAAAACTTATCGTAGCTATTTTTGAGATTGACATATGTGTAGCTAAATTAGCTACGAATAAATTACAGTAGCTATTTTGGAGATATTTATTACGTGTAGCTATTTTAGCGTCAAATTAATTAGTAGCAAAATGGAGACTCGATTTGAGAAAAATATACATTTGTAGCAAATTTTGATATGGTAGGATTAGTAGCTAAACATGGTAGCTCATTTAGATACTAGTGATTTTTAAGTAGGAAGGTTATCATAAAAATGGACATTAGTTAAAACATCTTGGCCGTAGCAAACTAGTAACAACAAAAAAATGATCACAACCAATTTTTATTATCATCTCAAAACCCATATGCAATTTTTGTAACCATCTAAATATCCAAGACCAAATACATCGTTCGAAAATCTAATAGCAAACATGCTGTTCAATAACACAACATTTCTAAAAAAACTCAAAATATATCAAATATCTAAATTAGAAGCTAAGGCATCAGTGTCTATGAGACGAAAAGTCGGGAGTCTCGATAGATAAGTCCCTACATTGTAGTTCCTCTGACATACGCGACATATCCTTTTTCATATCTAAAAGCATCATTTGAACTTCTCGCTTTTCTTCTTCATTACTCTCCTTATACTTCTTCAGTTCTTCTTGTGTAGTCTTAAGTTCTTGTTTTGTAGTTTCTAGCCGCTCTTCTAGACGTACGACAATGCTTGAAGGAGGCAATTCCTTACCCGTTTTACTCACGTCAAGAAGCGGGTAATAGAATTGAGATAAACTACCCATTCCGTATACACTGCCATCTTTATTGGTGCCACCGGCTGCCTCTAAATATGCATTATTATCTTCCTTCGTAAAACGTTTTCCAGCCTTTCTCTCGTACTCCTCCTACAATGAAGCCAAAGTTGGTTAGAATAGATAACTTCATGCTACAACTTCATACTAAATATAAAATGAAACCATGCTGGTCAAAATAGATTGTCTTACCCCACACGTTTTTTGCTTTATCATCCACCCAATTTCCATCTTCTTTCATATGAGTTTTGCGGAACCAGTCAGCCGGTGTAAGAATTTCGTTGTGCTTATCGTACTTTGTAGAACATATTAGAAAGTTATATAAGTATAAATTTTTAATCAATGAAATACATATAAACGTGACGACGAGCCAACTCCCAAGTTATATAAGTATAAATTTTTAATCAAAGAAATACATATAATTTTTAATCAATGAAAGTTATATAAGTTATATAAGTATAAATTTTTAATCAAAGAATTTCGGGTTTGTTACGCTCTAACCGAACCATGTCCTCAACCTTCAACAATGAGGAGCATATATCCCGAAAAAATTGACTTATCTCTGTCAAAGCTTTCCACACATGCTGAGGAAGAAGGTCTCTTACAGCTATAGGAAGCAATCTTTCCATAAACACATGACAGTCGTGGCTTTTTAAACCAAAAAGACGATATTGTTTCATATCGACACATCTTCCTAAGTTGGAAGAGTAACCATCGGAAACTTCAATTCATTTATCCATTCACATAAAGCTCTCTTTTGTTCCTTATTTAAGACATATGGTGCTTTTGGCATAACTTCTCTACCATTTTCAGTGTTTTCATCAACATTCAGTTTACAACGTTTACAATGTTGAGCCATGTCTTTTCTTGCACTAACAGTGTCCTTTGTTTTCCCTTTCACTTCAATTATTGTGTGTATTATTTGATCAAATACATTTTTCTCAATGTGCATAACATCAAGATTATGTCTAATGAGTAACTTACGCCAATATGGAAGCTGCCAGAAAATACATTGTCTTTTCCATCCATGTGTCTAATTTTTTTTACTCTTCGTCCAAAGAGAAAAATCAGTACCCTTATGTAGGCATAAGACACACTTCCACACCTGGTCTCCATTTAATCGTGGTGGAGAAGATGATGGTTCTATTCTGTTATTTATGAAGGCACTTCGGTTTAATCTATATTCATGATCTTCTGGTAAAAATTTACGAAGGCAATCAAATCACGTGTACTTTGATCCATTTTTGAGATAAAAAGAATTTTTTTTCCATTCAATAAGGACATGCATATTTGCCTGCAGTAGACCATCCTGACAGCATACCATATGCTGGAAAATCACTAATAGTCCACATAATAGCCGCCCTCATAAGGAAATTGTTTTTTTAGAGATGTCATAAGTTAAAGATCCAATTCCCCACAAATCCTTAAGCTCCGCAATCAACGGTTGTAAATATACATCTAGATTTCCCTTGGGTGAATTAGGACCGGGAATTATCAAAGTAAGAAACATGAATTGTCTTTTCATAAAAAGCCATGGTGATAAATTATAAGTGGTTAGGATAACTGGCCAACAAGAATATGATTTCCCCGACATTCCAAACGAAGAAAACCCATATGTACACAATCCTAATCTAAGGTTTCGAGGCTCAGCCGAATAATCTGGATATGTTTCATTAAAGTTTTGCCATGCCTTCCCATCAGATGGATATGACATTAGACCTTCACCATTAGGATTTTTTGCGGACCACATCATGTCTTCAGCAACACCCTTAGTCGCATAAAGTCTTTTCGGCCTAGGTGTTAGTGGGAAATATATTAGTACCTTTTCCGGTATTTTATTCTTTCTATTGAGCACCGATACATTTTCGACATCGATTTAAATTTTCATCTTCACCCCAGAATAACATGTCTCTTTTGGGGCACACGTCAATTTTCTGACATGGAAGTTCTAGCCCTTCAAGCAACTTCTTTGTTTTAGAGTAAGGGTCAGTCATCTTATTATCAATGGGACACATATCTTTCATCAAGAAGGCTATGTTATATATGGCTCTATGAGGAATGGTGTACTCACATTTAATTTTTGTGAGCCTTGAAGCAGCTTCTAAAATTGATAACTTACAACCTTCATATAAGGGCGCTTCAGCTCTTTTCAACATATCAAAAAACGTTTTTGATTCGTTATTAGGTTCTTCTTCAACGTCATCTCTTATTTGTCTACTATCAACATTAGAACCCGATACATCCATGATCATATCATAATAAGAATTAGGATTGGCACTAAATGAAAAGGACTCGTCAACAACATTTTCTGCTTGGGGAAAGCTCTCCCCATGACAAACCCAGTAAGTATAGCCAGGACTAAATCTTTCCTTGTATAAATGTAGTTTGATAGTGTCGACATCCAAATACGGCCTATTGTCACACTTAATACAAGGACATTTCAATTTTGAGGATCTTTTGAAACTCTCTTGTTGACATGCTAATTTAATAAATTCATCCACTCCTTTAACAAAGTTATTTGACATATATTTTCCGTTTAATCTTTTGTACATCCATGAACGATCAAACATAACTGCGTTGACAAAAAGACAAGGTAAAAGATAAATTTAGGTAAACATGATAGTGATAATAAGTGTCATTCTCATTCCTTGCCATCACAAATTGAGTTCTCACTAACATATTAATAAATTACATTTTACACATAACTCTACACATAACTGAAGACATGTTAACAAGTATTTGGAATATCATTCAGGGGAATGGTAATAGTAAGGTTGTATTCAGAACTAAGTCACTGAGCATATGAGCACCAGATCGAGTCACTGGGCATCACCATATAGCATGGATGAGTCAAAATAGTGATAATGGTGTTGCCTAAGATATAGATACTGATATAGGTCAACGACATACCTGGAAGAGTGATGTAAGAGTTAGTGATCTAGTGCTCAAAAGAGAGCTTTGGGCAGACTGTCATGTCATAAAAAATAAGTAAGTGGTTAGTTTTTTACAAAAAAATGAGGTTGCTCATGTTGGAGTAAGTGTCCTCCACAATAGTGCATTTATATAATGAAACTCATTTGGAATATACGTGGCATGATTAGTATATTTTGATACTCCACGTCAGTTGATTAACGTAAATCGGTAACGCTCAGCTGACTAAAGCTTGACGATATTGTCGTTCGACGGCGGTGATCAGCTGATCCCTTTAGGTCACACCTATAGGATGAGACCCAAAGAGAATACTAATTATTTGTAAATGATACAGTTTAATTAGGGCATTACATATATTTGATATGTACGTTTAATTACGAGAGTTATTTATTGAAAATTGAGTTAGGAACTCATTCCACTTAAGTTTATTAGTCAATTATACGATAACTAACTGAATAAGTTTTACGTCTTATTTTAATACGATTAAATAAGATTTAATTTAGTGATTAGTCATTAATTTATTAAATTAGTTGAGGTTATGCATATTTTTGAGATAGAGGTGATTAGTTAATTATGTTTACAAAGAGTTGTAAAATAAATTAACTGAAAATTGTGAGACTCATTATATATTGATATAATGGTAAAATATCACTTAAAAGTTGAGTGTATATTGATTATTACTTTGACTCAATTAATTGTTATATGATCAAATTAACACTTAATTATATAAGATAATTAAGCATATGATTATAAGTATTTGTGGGACAAATATCAAAAATCAAAATGGACCACATAACACATGTGTAGGCCGGATATATTGCTAGTGGAGATCAATGATGATTATTCTCATCTAATCCTACACTTCACCTTATGTTATGACACCATTATCATTACAATTATCACCAACACTCAAGTCTATTGCATGTGAATAAAATAAACAAAATAAGAGCCTTATGTGGCTTGGTAGTGCCGGCCAAGATCCTACAAAAAGGGACAATTGTTGTTCATTTTTCACTACTTCATTTTGTGTTTTTATTCTTACTTATCTTTCTAAAATCAACTTCTCTCTAAACACTCATATACACTAATATTCTCTACATATAACTAGTGTAGTAATACAACAATATTAGTAGTATTATGTCTTACTTATTATCTAGTTAATAATAAGTTAAGATTATTTGAATTGATTCTTGGGTCCAACAAGAAAGAGACCTTCTACTTTGGAGGTTGGTTTATGGAGGATCATCCACTAATTCCATGCTCAAGAACAATAAGAAGGAGTTCTTATTGTGCCCTTTTTAACCAAAAAATGTCAATGTAAGGATGTTTTCATCTTATCTTTTCTTTTATGCTTTTATATTTGCATGTGTGACACCCTGCGATTTCGCAGTAAAGTAAACACATAGATTTGCAGCGGAAAATACGAGATTTTAAAAACTTTAAAAGCAAAACCGCGAATGTCACTATTTTACAAAACCAAAACTTAATTTAATAAATCGTTTATACAAATTGTATCTTAAATAAATACAAGGAACATCGATCCCTTGATAAAACACAATGAAGATAATAAACTAATATAAACTACACGCTACAGGTGAATCGCTGTAAGAACAACGCTCGCTAGTTCACTCGCCACAACCCCATGCAAACACCAACCTGCAACCTGTTCATTCATTAAAAATGAATGCCACAGGCCCACAGTCAGTGGGGAGTAACTCAGCGTTCTCCCAGCCATATCACATCAAAACGCACATAAATAAGCATATGACCATGTGTCATCATGAAAACATATATATCATACCTGATATGAGAATAGCATTATAATAATAACATTTTACGAGTAAAGAAAACCATCATCCATCATCATCATGCAATACAAGACTCGGGGAAGACTCCCCTTGGCAACCATATAGAACACTAAGGCCTTGCATCTCACCATTAGCGACATATGCTTGAGAAGATTTGCGACTCGACATACAAACCAACCATAGACATCCAAGTCAATCAAGTATACCATCCATCATATGATCAAGCATAAGCATACACACTCTCACGGTAAATGACACGCACTAGCATCGTGTACAATAGCAAGTATGATCAACTATGTCCAGGGGATAAACGTTTCCCTGAACCCATACACGATAAACTTTTCGTATATGAAAGATTCATTTCCTCCCGGTAGGACGACGATAATTATATGGTCCTAGTCTAAACCTGGCCAGACTCTCGGAATAAACGTGTTCCGATTTGACATGCGATAAACGTTTCGCATCCAAGACTCGTCAAACACAGAAGCCGAGTAACCCAAATTCAGCCAAACTACACGAAAGAGGCGGAAAGAGCTGAAGAATCATAATCAAGCGGTACGCTACATGCAATGACACCACCTTGCAAGGATACGACATTTGACGGCCGGGTCGATCAACGCATTGCGTTCACCTCCCAACAACGTCGTCATATCCCCACTAAAACATGCATACAAGCATCAAGGATACACCTCATCGCTCCGACATTCCAGTCTAACGAGGATAAGGTGTCGCCGGGAAATGAGAGTTCAAGGCACTCAACAAGTAGTGCTCAAATCAAATACATAAGGTAGAACCGACTCAAGGGGGACATATCAAAACCGTCACAAAACATGTGATATAAACATGTATGATATCATATATTCTAAACATGAATATTTAATATACTTACGTAAGTTTATAAGATATACAAACCATACAAACTATTACATGTGAGGAAGTAAGGAAAAGAATTGAGAAAGAGCTACAGGGGGTGCCAGCCGCTCAGGGGGACCGGCCGCCGGCTACCCGGCTGGCACTACAGCATCATCAACAACAACAATAAAATACAGGGGATCCCCAGCCGGTGGGTGTGACCGGCTGCCGGCTACCCGGCTGGGGTCAAAGGCTAAATGGAGAAATTGGAGAAAAGAAAGAAAGGGGGGAGTTCCAGCCGGTTGGGTCGGATGCCGGCTGACCGGCCGTGACTCATACTCAATGAAAAATGTTAACAAAAATACAGAGATGCCCAGCCGGTTGGTCGGACGGCAGCCTGTCGGCCGGCTGGGGCTCACAGGCACGAAAACGCAACATTCAACAACCAATATTCTAACTCATTTGATTCTCATTCAATCCTAACAACAATTATCAACCTCAAACCACATTAAATGCATATTAAACATTACCAATCATTTGACAAGGTCAATTAAAGCACCTTAATGGTGCAACTCAAGTTCAAGCATCATAATTAAGCATAATAATATAAAGAATTAATTTTCATATGTTATAATCATTCAAAAGCTCAAAAATAGTAAAACGGACGCCAATTCCTCATACGAACTCCAAATCAAGAAATTCAAAAGCCTAAACCACTTGATTTTTCGACGCCGATCAATATGTCAAATTTTCATAGCCACTGGGCTCCGTCCCGTTCCGGTACAGACCCGTTTCTGCTGATACGGGTGTCTCTAGTTTCATCTTACTAAAGTCTATCAATACATGTAAACTTCATACAAGAACTTGAATAGCATGAACAACCATAAACATGGGTACAAATTCATTTCATCATCAACAAGGCACAACACAACAACTTTACCCAATTGCAATATTAACATGTAAGAACATGAATTCATGACACTAGCTAGCAAAGCACTAATCTTTATCATAATTACAAATTTAAAACACATAAGAACCACATAAAGATGTGATACCGAGTAACCCATCACCGTTACCTCGATTAGCACTTCAAATCCTTGATTCCCAAGCTAATCATCAACCCACATGAACTCCATGACCCAAAATCTTCAAAATACATCTTTTCTCTCTAAATAAAGTGACAAGAACCCAAAACCGAAATATGGTGAAAGACGGTCTAAAAATAAAGTTAAAAGTTTCGATCTTTTATTGGTTAGAAAGAAAGAGGACGGTGAGAGGATTCCGAAACATTAAGCGGAATTAAATTTGGTTAAGAAACGAAGAAGTTATGTCCGTCTTAAGTTTAGATCTAGAAAAATGGGTTTTATAGAAAGTTGAACGAATTGGATATTTTATCGTATGAAAATGAAGAGGAGGATGAGAGGAGAAGATTGATATAAAAATCATCGAGTTTCGTTGAGAGACGGAGAAATGGCTTCCGTCTTAAGATTATAAAGTTATGAGTTTTAATGGAGTTTTTGGTTGTTTTAGGAAGAAGGTGATGTTGCTGGAAAATGAAGAGGGAGAAGATGGTTAGTGGGTTTAGTTTTGAGAAAAACAATATTATAGAAGACCCAAATTTCATATCGGGTCGACTCACTTGGATTTTCGCGTAGAATCCGATTATGAACTCATAACGGACTGAAATGCGACGGTTTTTACCCAACTAAACTAAATTCTATTAATCATTAGTTTAAAGCCACGAAATCATAAATTATCGTCTTAAAATATTTTAGCCAATAAAAGTAAAAGACGAATTTATAAAATTTACGACTTTAGTAAATTATTCATTATTATAAAATCTGGGGTGTTACAGCATGCATGATAACTATATCCTAAATTATTAAGTTAATGTAATTTAATGAACTAATTAGAGGAGTCTAATTAGAGGTCTAGGACTTTCATGTGGTATCAGAGCTCAATTGTTACATGCATGTTGATTTTAAGCATTAAAATCGAGTTATACGATAACTTGGGTAAAATTGAATATTTGTGTTACAAATTGGTTTGCACAAAATTTTTTATTTGCATACATACCTACTGACCTCAAAATGGTTGTGGTCAAATTTGGTGATTTTAGGGATTGATTTGCTATTTAGTTTGATTTATGACCTTTAAATCATGTTAATATGCACTTTTTATGTTAAAAGTTAACTAAAAATAGTTGCATGTTGATTTTAGTCATGAAATTTTTATATGATCTCACATGCATGTTGTACATAGTGTATGTAAAGTTTAGTGACTTTTAATTATGTTTTGCATGATTATTGATTTTTATGAGATAAAAGTCAATAAAGTGAGATTATTATGTTCATAAAATTGAAACGTCTTTTCTGGTCTTGAAAATTTTTGGTACATTTTATAATCTGATTTATATCATCTTGGTGAAATTTTGTAATTTGTTTCACTATTTTACTATATTTATTGGTTTTTATTTGATAAAACCGATAAATTAAAAGCTATTTGTTCATAAAATTAATTCAAACTTTTTGGGCAAATTTTTCTGGTTTTTGGAGTTCCTGGAAATGTTTCAGAATGTACAAAATTTTTGGTTTCAAATGTTTATGATGTTTATATTTTCGTTTGGGTTTATTTCATAAATGTTGTGATTAAACCTCTATATTTAGCAAATACGATCAACTCAAACTAATTAAATTTAAAAAAAATTAGTGGGGACTAATTTTGAGTTCTAAAACAGTGTAGATAATTAGTTTGAGCTTAAATACAATTTAAGTATTGATTATTGATTTTTAATGGTTAAAAATCGATAAAACCCATAAAACCGAGTTAGAATGAGCATGATAAGTATTAAGGGCGATTTTGGCATGATTTTTACAGCATTTTATTTATGTTGTTATTTTTTAATGAATGAATATCATTTATTTAATTTTTAATGCAAGTTGTACCTAGTATGGCCTAGATTATTTTAATCGGTATTACCCGTAATGTAAGGGAATACCGATTCAGTTGTAATTTTAATTGCGATCTCGTATCGCCTGTTTGTAATAATTTAATTTCATTTTCTAGATCAAATGTATAATAGGAATTTTATTTGTATCTTTTTGTAATTAATTATTATGAAGACGGAGATTCCCGAAGTCGGTGTTCCAAAAGACGGTGCTTTTTTGGAGCGTATACCGTGAAGAGGCAAGGGGCCAAGGAGTTGGTTTCCGATTTTGTAATCGTCTAGTTAATTATATTAGTTAGGTGTGCATACTAGGATTTATTATTTGCTTGCTTTATTTTTTTCGCTCATGCAAAATCGCCAACATGCATTTTATTTCTCGATTGTCAATTCAACGTTATTCAAAATTCACCGACTTAGTTCACTTATGGGGAATTAATAACTAAATTGACAAGACCTCTCACATAACTTAAAAAAGTTTCGTCCTCGAAACTTGAGAGTAGAAAACAAAAGTATCAAGACAAGAATCGGTTTTCAAAATCAACACGAAAGCTTTTACAAGGGAAAACATTTATGAAATGTTGTTCTTCTCGAAAACAGTTTAAGGAAATTTTTCATAAGTGCGAAACTTTATTTACGAATCACAAGAGTGTCCGTCGCGGACGAGAACTCTAGTTATCCAAATCAAATCAAAGCCGAAATAGTGAAATCGAAATTCAAAACAAACGTTAGTAAGTGCAGGACTAGCTACCAGACGTCTGCAATAACAAGTCCAGACATCCAACCAAACGCAAAATCCAAATATAAAAGCGAAAGAAATCTATTTTCTCCAAAAATACGGTACGAAATCCATCTTTAAACATCTTTGAAAAGCTAAATTACGAATGCAATATGGAAATTTGAAGGTTTTCTCAAATATAAAAAACAAAATAAGAAGGCATTACACGTACATAGAGCGACTCGACCATCTCACACACAAATCAGGGTAACAAAATATATACAAAACACGCAAAAACGAAAAAAATCTAACTCTTAGGGATAGGTAGATCACGATAAAATTGGCAGGAAGATCTACGAGAATTCGACATCACTAACTCTACTAATAAACTAGTCCTCAAGAGGATGGAACTTACCTCGATTACACCTTAACCATTCTAAATCGCTAAACTCTATAAACATTATTTACAATAATTGTTGGAGTAGGTGTCCTCCACAAAAGTGCGCCACATAATAAATCTTATTATGGAATATAATTGGGATATTTATTGACTATATATATGATTAGTCAGTTGATTAACGTAAATCAATAACGGTTAGCTGACTAGAGTTTGACGTTATTGTCGTTTGACGGCGGTGATCAACTAATCCCTTTCGGTCACACCTAAAGGATGAAATCCAAATAGTAACTAATTATTTGTATACGATACAGTTAATTAGTACATTACATATATTCGATATGTACGAGAGTTAATTATTAGAAATTGAGTTAAGAACTCAAATTCGATTAAGCTTATTTTTCAATTATGCGATAATTGACTAATAAATTTATATCTTATTTTAATACGATTAAATAAGATTTAACTTAGTAATTAATCGTTAAATTACTAAATTAGTTGAGGTTTTGAGATAGAGGTAATTAGTTAATTATATTTACAAGGAGTTGTAAAATAAATTAACTAAGCATTGTGGGACCCATTATATATTGATATAATGGTAAAATATTACTTAAAATGTTAAGTACATATTATTTATTTAATTGAGTCATATAATTGTTATATGATCAAATTAACACTTAATTATACAAGATAATTAACCATATGATCAATAAGTATTTGTAAGACAAATATCAAAAATCACAATGGACCAAACTAAGGCCATTGTGGCCGGTTGGCTAGTAGTTACATGGTGATGATTTTGTTCTTATTTTTACTCTTTAGTTACTTTATGAAAGTGACATAACAAGTAGTAAACAATCATCACTTGTTCTACACCACTCCACTCTAATGCATGTGATCAAATGAACAAAATAAGAGCCCTATTTTGGCTTGTGAAGTCCGGCCAAATGGCCTATAAAAATGACCAAGTGTTGCTCATTTTTCCTTACTTCATTTTGTGATTTGTTTCCTTACTTCTCTAAAAACCTCAAATTCATACTAAAACTCTCAAACACTAATATTTACTAAGTATTACTAGTGCAACAGGAGTTCAATGCCATGCTCAAAGACAAGGCCAATCAACCTATGATCAGCCTAACCAGGATTCAATGCCAAACCTACCCTATGTCAAAAGCTATCTTAATGCTTTGTATAGCCCAGGCCCAAGCCACCACACAAAGACACGAGCCAGTGGTAGCCATGACACGAGCCAAGACCAAACAAGCCACAAAACAGACTCACAAAACAAGCCAACAAAACCTTTGGAAACTCAGCCAGCAGCAGTGCCTTGGGGAGGGTCTCAGGGCAACTTCCAAGCTTAGGGACTCCAAACCAACTATGAGGCATGGTACTAGGGAGGGTCTACTACCTTTTTGTCCAGGAAACCTTCCTCAGAAAACGTCAAGAACACCCCTCAAAACACAACCCAAGTGAACCAGTCCAGTTACAGCCTTACATGTAGCAGTTTAGCTGTTTTGTCAAACCTTCCTCTTTTAGCCAATCAAACAAGCCTAACCAATCCCTAAACCTATGTCTTGGGAAGGTCCTCTACAACTTTCCCCAGGACTTCCCTTCCAAGAAACAAACACACAAAGAGTTAGCTTAGGGACAACTTCAAACTGTCCAGATTTCAGCCTTTGGTGTAGTAGTTAATATGTCACTGTCAACCTTCCCCTTTTGAACAAACAATGCGTGAGGTACCTTCAGCACATCTTTGGGAGCCTTCCTACTTCAGTTTGGTTCACAAACCCAAGCTTGAAAGTCCACTCTTCACCCAAGACACACCTGATCAAACAATTAAGGAAGATTGTCTCTTTAGAAACTACTTTCTACTTTATCTACTTTATGTCAGAATTCTGCAAGTTTGTAGCTGTTATTTTGTTTCATGTTGTAAGCCCTTGTGGCCCTAGATGTGTCCTAAACGTCTGAGTGTATCCTTGCTGCCTATATAAGGCCTTCACCTAATGAAATACAAATCAGATTTGAAGTAAAACATAAAACTGAAACCTTGTTTCTGTTGCATCTCTTGGCTGTGTGCTTGAGACAACTTCCTTTGCTTTGTGCTTGGAAGTGAGCTTGGGTCCTTAGCTGTGTGCTGGGATCAAAGTTCAACCCTCAATCATTGGCTTTGTGCTTTGGTTAAGGTCCTATCCTTGTTCTTTAACAATCAATTCAAACAGAAACAGAGTATTTGCAAAGTGTCTGAATCTCAATCAAATTGTCATTGTTTAGTTGTCTTTCTGAATAGTTTCAGTGCAAATTGGTTATCAGAGCTTTGGTTTGTGAGTTCATCTACCTAACTACATTAAAAACACAAAATACAACCATGAGTGAAGAGAGAATCACAGGTCTTGAAAACACAGTTCAAGATCTTGTCAGAACTGTAATGGAGGTCTCTAGATCTGTCAATGAACTCCTTGAGGGCCAACAGAACAATGATACAAGGGGAGGCAGAGGTCGAGGAAGAGGAGCACCTTTCCCACAAGGTGGAGTAAGGAGGAGACAACCTGTAGATCAGTTTGAAATGTCAGATTCAGATGGCTCAGATCACAGTCTTCTCAGACACCAAGACAAAGATATCAAGGTAGAGATTCCTGACTTTCTAGGTAGCTTGAACCCTGATGATTTCTTAGATTGGCTAAGGTCTGTAGAAAGAGTCTTTGAGTTTAAAGGATACACTGATAGAAAGGCTTTTAAGGTTGCTATCATGAAACTAAAAGGCTATGCCTCACTGTGGTATGAAAACATGAAAACCTTGAGGGTTAGGGAAGGGAAAGAACCTGTTAAGTCATGGCTCAAACTGAAAAAGAAGATGAGAGCTAAGTTTGTCTCTAGGGACTACACTCAGGACATGTTCATTAAGCTCACTCACCTTAAACAAGAACAAAAACCTGTAGAATCTTATTTAAGAGACTTTGAACAACTTACATTGCAATGTGAGGTTGTTGAGAAATCTGAGCAAAAGATAGCAAGGTTTTTAGAAGGCTTGGATGAGAGGATAGCTAGTAAAGTTAGGCTGCAAAACATATACTCCTTTGAGGAAGCTGTCAACTTGTCCTTAAGAGTAGAAAAGTTGGGGAAAGGGAAAGCCAGTGTCTCTAAAACTCCTGCTAGAACACCTAACTACAAACCTTTTGTAGGAATTAAGATGGGAGAACCTGTGGCTCCTACTAAGACTCCTTTTAACCCTGATAAAAGCAAGGTTGTTGAGGCAGGCCAAAGGAAGACTACCCCCCTCAAAAAGTGTTTTCAATGTCAAGGATATGGACATTTTGCTAGAGAATGTCCATCTAAAAGAGCTCTGAGCACTCTAGAGGTAATCCATTGGGGGGATGATGAGGTGGTGGGTCTGTGATGAGGAGATGGAAGAGCCTGAGATAGAGGCTAGTGAGGAGTTGATAGAACCTGATGCTGGGTTAAGTCTGGTGACTTGGAGGGTGATGCACACACAACCCCAACCCTTAGAAGAAGATCAAAGACACCAGATCTTTAGAACTAGGTGCACCATAAAAGGGAGGGTGTGTAATCTGATTGTGGATGGAGGGAGTTGCACCAATGTAGCCTCTAAGACAATGGTGGATAAACTAACATTGCCCACCCAAGACCACCCTCAACCTTACAAGCTTAGGTGGCTGAACAAGGGGGCTGAAGTTAGAGTAGATCAACAATGTGTTGTTCCATTTTCTATTGGGAAAGGATATGCTGATGAGGACTTGTGTGATGTATTGCCTATGGATGCTTGTCACCTTCTATTAGGGAGGCCCTGGGAGTTTGATAGGGATGCTGTACATCAGGGAAGGGACAATACTTACTCTTTTAGGTTTGGGAAGAAGAAAATCATCTTAGCTCCTTTACCCCCTATCCTGAAAGGGAACCCTCCACTCTTAACTGAAGCTGCTAAGGAAGTTCTGCTGTTAAGTGAAGCAGAGATGGAGCAAGAGTTAAATGATCTTAGGCCAGTCTATGTCCTCCTCACCAAGGAGGTAGGGGAAGGGTCTAACCAAGTGCCTAAGGAAGTGCAAGCCTTGCTGAAACCCTATGAGGATGTTTTCCCTGCTGAACTACCTAGTGGATTACCCCCACTAAGGGGAATTGAGCACCACATTGATCTAGTACCTGGGGCTGTCCTTCCAAACAAGCCAGCCTATAGAAGTGACCCCAGGGCAACACAAGAGCTGCAATCTCAGGTGGGAGAATTGCTTAGCAAAGGGTATGTCAGGGAGTCTCTTAGTCCTTGTGCTGTACCAGCACTGCTAGTGCCTAAGAAGGGTGGAACTTGGAGGATGTGTATAGATAGCAGAGCAATTAACAATATCACCATTAAGTATAGGTTCCCTATACCTAGACTCAATGACATTCTGGAGGAACTCAGTGGGGCTCAAGTGTTCACTAAGATTGATCTAAGGCAAGGGTATCATCAAGTAAGGATAAGAGCTGGAGATGAGTGGAAGACTGCTTTCAAGACCAAGCATGGGCTGTATGAATGGTTAGTGATGCCATTTGGGCTCTCCAATGCCCCCAGCACCTTCATGAGGCTCATGACAGAAGTCTTAAGGCCTTACTTGGGAAATTTCATTGTGGTATACTTTGATGACATTCTAGTATACAGTTCAAGCAAGAAGGAACACCTACAACATCTGAACTTGCTTTGTGAGGTTCTCAGGAAGAATAAGCTATATGGTAAGCTAGAGAAGTGCACTTTCATGCAGCCTGAGGTTCACTTCCTTGGGTTCATCATATCAAAGGATGGGGTAGGTGTTGATCCTGAGAAGGTTAAGGCAATCAGGGATTGGCCCACACCTAAGACAGTAACAGAGGTCAGGAGTTTCCATGGGTTGGCATCCTTCTATAGAAGGTTCATTCAGGGGTTCAGTTCTATCATGGCTCCTATCACAGAATGCATGAAGAAAGGAGAGTTTACTTGGGGAGAAAAGGCACAGAAGTCCTTCAAAACCATTAAGGATCTGTTGTGTAGATCCCCTATACTAGGCTTACCTGACTTTAACAAACTGTTTGAAGTAGAATGTGATGCAAGTGGGTTAGGAGTTGGGGCAGTACTGGTTCAAGAGAAGAGGCCCATAGACTATTTCAGTGAGAAGCTAAGTGGAGCAAGGTTGAATTACTCTACCTATGACAAAGAGTTTTATGCCATAGTGAGAGCTCTGAATCATTGGGGGCATTACCTAAAACCTAAGCCTTTTGTGCTACATTCAGACCATGAGGCTTTAAAATTCATCAATGGTCAACACAAACTCAACCCCAGGCATGCCAAGTGGGTAGAACTCCTGCAATCTTTCTCCTTTTCAAGCAAGTACATAGAAGGCAAGAACAATGTAGTAGCTGATGCTCTTTCTAGGAGATCTGTGATGTTGTCATTCATGGAGCAAAGGGTCCTAGGCTTTGAATTCATGAAGGAACTCTACATGGAAGATACAGACTTCAAGGAGGAATGGGAAGTGTATGCAGAAGGAAAACTCAAGAAGGGGAGCAAGTACTTGACACAGAATGGATTCCTCTTCCAAGGAAACAAACTATGCATACCTAGAGGTCCTTACAGAGGATTACTAGTCAAGGAGGTCCATTGCAATGGACTTGCAGGGCACTTTGGTGTACAAAAGACCTATGAGATATTGCATGAGCAGTTCTATTGGCCCAAGATGCTAGGTGATGTGAAGGACACTATCAAAAGGTGCAAACCCTGTCAACTAGCCAAGTCACAGTTCCATGCAGGTCCCTACACCCCACTACCTGTACCAAACAAACTTTGGGAGGACATCAGCATGGATTTCATAGTGGCATTGCCTAGGACACAAAGGGGCAAAGACTCAGTAATGGTGGTAGTGGATAGGTTCAGCAAAATGGCCCATTTTGTTGCTTGTAAGAAGACAGAAGATGCCATGGGGTAGCAGAACTCTACTTCAAGGAAATAGTAAAGTTGCATGGGGTACCAAGAAGCATTGTGTCTGATAGGGATACTAAGTTTATGAGCCACTTTTGGAGGTCACTCTGGAGGCTCCTAGGTTCGAGGTTACTCTTCAGCACAGCATACCATCCCCAAACAGATGGGCAGACAGAGGT
>JAIUZE010021485.1:0-24403 GCA_022085475.1 Heliosperma pusillum | reverse complement strand
AAGATAAAAATACATAACGAAGGTGTCATAAATAAAAAGGGTCATTACAAAACGGAAATAGTATTATACAAAATAAATATACAAGACGGGAGACATATCTCCCGTATAAATACGTAAATAAAAAGAGTGTATAATAATATACAATCCTAAGAACCGAATATAGGTCCAAGGTAAATACTTCGCTCGCTAGCTCGTCAATGTACCCAAAGTATGCATCACAAACCTTCCAACCGCATTAAATATAAACACGGAAGCCACAGTCAGTGGGGAGTAACTCCGAGTTCTCCCAGCCACGAAATGTCGAGTTTAATGAAACATGAATAACATAAAGGCAATGTATATGGGAAATACAAAACTTAAACATATAAGATATGCTTTTCATGTTATGAAACAAGTAACTAACATATAACCTAGCATATGAAAGCTATCATGTGAATCCGATAATAAACTATAACACGAGGTAGGGAAGCTGGTATGCTAGCTCAGAGGTTACCGTTAACATGGCCATGATACACTCAAACCCTAATCAAACATAATATCATGGGAATCAGTTAACAACCGGTAATCCAAACTCTATCAACCTTAGCCGGCTTGCATCTAACCTTCTAAGATTCATAGAATCATCAAACATGAAAGACCAATACGTCTAGAAACAGGCATAAGTTCCTAGGACAGTCAATAGACGACTTCTGTAACTCGAGGCTATACCACAAGGTAGGAAAACATCCTAGTCCTAGACTGATCAGACCTAGAGACAACAGCTAACCCATTCCCTGTCTCATGACCAAAAGTACATGAGAATCTCTACTAGGAGACCCCCTAAGCAGAGTTGGCTAGTACTTAAGCTGGCTCCATTCCCAAAGTGGAAGCAAGTAGGCAGCCATGCCCCGGCTTGGTATCAAAATCCCAGGCCAGTGACACAAAAGCTATCAAGCTGTGAACTATATACTCGTTAAAGATAGTAAGGTCTATCAATGTCATGGTCTAAGGTACTCATTTAGAATTAGAATGGTCAACACGCCATAAAATCATAATTCTCTATGAGTACTTAGTCAACACGACATATATCATACAATTAAACAGTCACGGGCAAAACTTCCTATCATGTGACTAATTGCATATAAATCACATTCAAATATCATATCGCCTCATATCTACTAAGGCTCATTCATTCATTCATTAAATAAAACCTTACCTGAAGACAAATCCCCGACCCGAGTCCCGCGACGGGTCATCAGTCAAAACGGGGCTGACTAGATCTTAGTTTGACCAAACCCGTTTGATCAAACCGGCTCGAAACAGAGTCTTTACCACATAGACTTAGACATAAAAGTCAACATATTCATTACATGTTATTTTATTAAAAACTTCTAACATGTGAATTATTAAATCTTACGTAACCCCCCGCTTGACTTAAAGGATACCAAATTAAACTACGATCTCGTATTATAATTTCTAACATGTGAGAAATAATAATTTTATGAAAAACCTTTTTAATTAAATATTTTACTTATTAACATTTCCCACTTGCTAAATATTAAAAAACACGATAAAATGGCAATAACTCAAAAACCGTCACAAGTCCAAAGTGAGGACTCATGGGCTGATTTTGGGCCGGACCTAACATGGGCCTGGACTGGGCCCACGGCTGTTTTGGGTTGATTTGGACTGTTTTGATCGACTTTACTAAAAACCGTTTCTTAATATTTCCCGCATGCTTAACATATTTAAAACCCGTCAAAACAACAACAAAACAATCAAGTATCGACCCAACCCACTAGCCCACTCACGGACCAGCCCAGACCGGACCTGGACCGGGCCTGAACCGGCCTGAACCGGCCTGGTTTGGGGCGGTTTTGCCAGCCACTTTACACGGCCACCCTAACAACAACACCTAATTTATTTCTAACATGTTCTAAAAATCAAACATCCATTTTAACAACCAATTCAACCATCATGCATACAAAAATCATGGTTATAAATAAATCATCCAAACATGTCAAGAACACTAACATATTAAAAATTCCATACAACATAAAAATCATAACTACTTATCATGTTACTACCAAAAATCATAAGTAACAATAATATAAACTAAAACTAAAGAAAACAAAGGATATGTAACATTAATTCGTCGAGTAACTCGGAATCGTTACCTTAGCTAGCACAAAAATCAAGTAGCACCAAAATAAGAACTAAAAACCCGTCTACTAATCTTCTTCTAATATATACGAGTCACCAAACTCGTCTTCAAAATCTTCTCCTATAAGAACCCAATGACAAGAAAAAATATTTTTTAGAATTAAAACTTGATTTTCCATAATTAAAGTGTTGAAAACGATTTTGTCGGAATTGAAAATAAACCGTACTTGAAGATGGAGAGCGAAGAGGAGATTCTAGAAATATAAGTTAGGACGGATTTGAATAAGAAATGAAGGTTTTATGATGATTTTGCTCAAGAACGACGAAGAACGACGAAGAACGATGAAGAACGATAAAAAAAAAAGTGTTAATTAGATCTTAATTTGATTTATTGTAAAATGAAAAGTTGTTAGTGAGTAAAGTGGAGAATGGGCCGTGTACATATAGAAGGATTATGGAGTTGGGTTTTGAAATTGTTGTTACGGAATTGACTCGCGTTTAATAATTATATTACGGTAATTGATTCGATATAATTATATATTAAGTTAATTAAATTAAATATCAAGATATTATGTTATTGTAATCAAAAGAAAGACAAATATCTAGTCCTATTAGAGGGTAAGAGTGCCCTGTGAAATGGTGATTGTCGGGTCTGTTTTGTAAACGGTTCGCGTAATTTTCGTTGACGGATCGATAAAGTAATAAATATCTAAGATATTATTATTAGATTAATCAAAATAATGAAAATATCCAAAAGTGAGTGGAAAAGGATGACATGGGCGTGTGACTCATGCCAAAGTCGGGTTTCGGGTTTGTTTCGGGACTTACGATGACTCGGGAATAGTTAAATGACGTTCGGGTTAAAACCGTAAAAGTTATTCTTTAATTCCAAATAAATTCAAAATAATTATATTAAATTTTCATAAATCCCAATAAATCTTAATAAAAATAAATTAAAATTATTATTTTTTTAAATAAAATTTCGGTCTTCCAAATTACAAGGCGAGTCGGAAAAAGTCAACGAAAGTCAAAGTTGACTTAAAAACGGGATTCCCATGGAATCTCTCAAAAATTCCAAATACGAACTCGGAATTTGAAAATTCAACTGGAAACAATAAATTCCACTTTAAAACTTAAACAGACTGAAAAGTATCCTTAAGATATTTTACTGGACAAATTGGGTACTTTTCGGGTTGTTACAGCACTTGTTATTGGAGACGTCTGATAACTAGTCCTACACTTACTAACACTTGTTTTGATTTTCGATTTCACTAATTCGACTTTGATTTGATTTGGATAATTAGGGTTCTCGTTCGCGACGAGCATTCTTGTGATCCGTAAATAGAGATTCGCTCTTATGAAAATTCTCCTTAAACCCTTTTCGAGATGAACCTCGTTTCATAAATGTTTCCCTTATAAAAGTTTTCGTATTAATTTTGAAAACCGATTCTTGTCCTTGATACTTTTATTTTCTACTCTCAAGTTTCGAGGACGAAACTTTTTAAAAGGTGGGGTGATTGTAACACCCGCAAATGTACCCTATTTTTATAGTGAAAATATTTTACGGACACTTTTCAGCGAATTTTAGTTTTTATCGTAAATTTAATTTTCCGGGTCGAATTTAGAATTTCCGAGTTCGTATTTGGAATTTCCGCGAGATTTCAAGAAAAACCCGTCTTGAGCCGTCTTTGACTTTATTGACTTTTTCCTTGACTTTTCCACTTACTCTTCATATACTCCCTCACAACCCTAACACCCTCATTCAATCTTCTTCTTACTTCATCACTATGTAAACCCCAAATCCCTAGCCTCCATATTTGATCTATCTTCGAATCATCGCTACGCTTTCATTTCTTGCTCAAATTCATCTAGGTTCGTCTTATTCTTCCCCTTTTAGCTTCCTCTATCCGTATTGGTAATAAAATTACCGTCTTTCTCGCTTTTTAAATTATTCGTCTTTCTCAAGGTGAATGATATTCATCTTTTGTTATCTAATTGTAGGTGGAGACTTTCTAGAAATCGATTAAAGACGCGAAAAGGTAACGGTGAAGGGTTACTAGATATCATTTACGTGTTTTACATGCTTCTATGTTAGAATTCGTATTTAGAATACGATTAGAAAGCTTAGGATTCATGTTATTGATGATGATTGTTGTTAGTTGATGATTGTTGATGATGATACTTGTTGTTTGTTGAGAATTGATATGAGAATTGATATGAGAAGTGATGATTTATGATAATAGTTGATGATGGTTGAGTTTAGAAAAAATTGGAGTTGTCTAGACTCAAGTCACGGTCGTGAGACTCAAGTCACGGGCGTGAAATAGTGGCTGATCTTTTACCCTTGCGTAACAGAGTGTTTCACGGGCGTGAAATACAAGTCACGGTCGTGACTTGTGCAGTTTCACTACACTGACCCCTTTTCGTAAAATGATCATATCTCCTTCGTTACTTGCTTGTTTTGGGCTTGTGACATCCCGTTGGAACCGTAAGAGGATAAGCTATCACCTCCATTTGAACTTTCTGTATTTGCATATCTAGAACTCTAGTTATGACAGTTTGAAGTGAACCCTTATTTTAGTTAGTTTCCAAACTTGTTGTTTTGGAGAAGTATCTATGTTTCTTATTTATTATGCTTCTTAAACTTGGTCTAATGCTTATGTATCATGTATTGATTCATGTTTATCATATTTACATTTATATAATGCCATATTCTCATGCTTTGTGACGGTTTTTGATATGTCCCACTTTGAGTCGGTTTTTACAAATGATACGGTTTGAGCACTATTTTGTCTTGTGCTTTGTACTCTCATTCCCTTGGCTACCTCCACGTTGGTAAGGCTGGAATGTCGGAACGGGAGGTATCCTACTGCTTAAATGCATGTGTTAGTGGGCATACGACGACGTTGTTGGGAGTTGAACGCATTGCGTTGATCGACCCGGCCGTCAAATGTTGTGTACATGCGAGGTGGTGTTATTTGCATGTAGCGTACCGCTTGTTATGAGGCTTGAGCTCTTTTCCTCCTCTTTCGTGAATGTTTGCTACCGAATTTGGGGTACTCGGCGTCATATGATTGACTGAGTCTTGGATGCGAAACGTTTATCGCATGTCGAACTGGAAAATGCGATTCCGGGATTCTGGACAGATTTAGACTAGGACCGTATTATTATCGTCGTCCTACCGGAGGGAAATGTTATATCCCGTGGATGCCTTTTAATCATACTTGCCATGTACACGGTGCTAGTGCGTTTCATTTACCGTGAGAGATGTCATCTTTGTGTCGTCGTTCTTGAATGCGTGATTTCATGATTTTATTCATGGTCATTGCATGATTGGGAAACGTCTATGTGTTGGTACGTCTTATCAAACTTATACCGCTAACGGTGAGATGCAAGCCCTAGTGAGCGTATTCGGTTGCCTAAGAGTGTCTTCCCCGAGTCTTTGTATCACATGATGGATTCGGACTTATAACTCTTATGCTCTTATCATCATATATTGAATTGCCTATCTATTCTTAACGTTTCTCACATGTATATCTATATGTATGCATGCTCTACTTTTGTATTTCCTTCTATGTACGTTTAATGTGATATGGCTGGGAGAACCCGGAGTTACTCCCCACTGACTGTGGCGTTCATGTTTTTCATGGATGAACAGGTTGCTTGCATGGATGGCTTTTTGCTTGACATTTTGGGTTCGGGTGTGAGCTAGCGGGCGTTGTCCCTGGATTAAAACACCTCTAGCTGATTTTAGCTTGTTAGCTAAACACTTTTACTTGTTAACTTTTTGGAGAGACTTCGTCTCTTGATGTAAGTATAATTCATACTTTAGTTTGTAATATTTGACACTCCTCGTATTCTTTCCTTGCATGTATAAAAGTTTTTAAAACTTCATATTTCCGCTATATAATTCACATGCTTGTATGTTTTATATTTCCGCATTCGCGAGGGTTGTCACATTAAAAGTTTGAAAACCACATAACTCTTCCATAGTAGCTTGGCATACATTAGAGAAATGACCCGTACCTCCGCAATTTTCACAAACAACAATTTGAGTAGTAGAAGACACGTCATTGAGGTGATGAACCGCCTGTTGAGCCTGTTAGGTTCATATACCTACTCATAAGACATTTCTTATGAAATATACTAATTAACTCGTTAATTAGTTTCAAGATCTAGTTACATGCAAACAACAGAAACAATAAGAGAAGAAAATCGATTTCCTCACATTGCTTAGGACGTGTAAGGGCACAAGGATAGGACTCCTTCCTATCCTTGTTCTTGAGCTATATGAATATTGGATGAACATCTTCAAGCTTCAAGCATAGAAGCACTCCAATAAGTTGTACCTAGACTATCCCAAATCTCTAAATATATCATATACTAGATGATACACATGGAACCCTTAAAAATAATATTACTAATACAACCATTACTCCACTTAGTAATATTGTAAACCATTAGTAATATATAAGCTTAGTTTTATTTGAAACTTCTCAAGTTTCTAGTGTGAGAAAGTTGTAATTGAATATGAGATCAAGTTAGTAGTGAAATAAGAAGAAAACTTCTTCTTATTTTATGCACAAAACCGGCACATACATGGGAAGTGTAGAGTAGAGCATGCCTTCAACTTTTTGTCTTTACAAGAAAAGTAGCTAAGGCCTAGGTCTAGGTATGTAATTATGTTGTTTTAATCTTAATTAGAACAACAATCAATACATTAAACCTACCACAATAGTCCCAAAACCGGTGCACCCATGCTAATATGGGTGTCCATTTTATTTTGTGATTTTGCCAATTGTCACATATGTGACATGTGACATGTGACATGTTACCTTATAATATAATTATGTATTTAACCAATTAATATACAATTTCATGTCAAATAAATTAAACTTAACATTTTAAGTAATAATTTATGATCACATATATGTAAAATGGGTCATCTCATATTTGGTTGACATGATCTATAACTAATTGTAATTATGATCAACCCATCATGCTTATCTCAAATGTTTCATAAACATTAAGCATTCTAATATAATAATTATATTTATTGAATCTTATTTAATCATATTACAATAAGATATATTTCTCACTTGTAAACTTGTTCTGTTTAAGGGATTAATTAATCTGTATCGTTATACATTTAATTAATATGTTTGATTAGGGAATCGTCCTTTCGGTGTGACCTCAAGGGATCAACTGATCACCACCGTCATACGACAGTAATGTCAAACTCTAGCAAGCCAATCATTACCGATTAATGTGGATCAGTTGACTATAATAATAGTCATCCCTTTGTATTCGTGTTAATGAGATTTAATTAAGTGATCGCATTATTGTTGAGGACACTCACTCCAACAATCTCCCACTTGTTCGAAACAAGTGTGCGTCACCAATTCTCTTGTCCTATTTTAATCTCCCACTCAATGCAGGGTGTCTTGCAGGTCGTACTTGCACGTGATCATATCTAGAGTGGTTTCCTCAATCTGGAGAGTAACATTCTGACCGGAATTATCTACTGTAGATACCTTCCGAGCGTGGCCACGCATTTCCAGCTTACTACTCCTCGAGCGGCCTCGAGATATTTGTTAACTCTTACAAGGGGTTGGACAATTTCTATCGCACTATTCCCTTCGTTCACTCACAGTCCAGCATGACCCAATAATTTCCTATTCACCCCTTTTTACAGAATGGCTTGGGGCAAAAATCAAAGTCAATCAGAAACTATGTCGACTTGGGCGAATAGTCTCTAGTCCACAGAATTGACTAAAAAAGAATACTATAGTAGCTCTCGCCACGACCAGGCTTTATGAATTGCCAGAACTCTATAAGCGGTCACTGCCCGAGAGCGTGTCCTATACAGTCTGTCTTTATGATCGACTAGTCATCTCATAGGACTCTATGGCACTTGAACTTGCCATCAATCGCACCACACTAAAGTCACTTCGAGACGTCACCTCATGTAAGCAACTAGGGGCCAATGTTATGTTAATCCAGTTCACTTTAATAGGGTTCAAGGTTGTCACTACAACCTATTTGGATATAACAAAGCACAAAAATGAGTTTTATAAACTCAAACGATAAATGTGATTATCATATATGAAAAATCAACACAATGTTATTGCTTCATATCTTATAATCTAAAGTATACTAGTTCCATGACATTTCATGACCATCTTGTCTAAATGCAATAAAAGCTTGGATGGTGGATATATCATGTATCCATTTGTTCCAACTTTATAAATTGCTTATTTTCTTTCCAATCATCGTTATTCCCAATAACATGAAGTTTATCTAAGTACCTCACTAGATCCCTATCTAGCGTTGGGCTCTTTAATCTTGAAAGATGATCCCACTTGTTAACATGATAACCACGTGATGGGTATCTTGGTGGAATGGTCTAATTTATTAGATCCTTATAATCCACCTCATCCACATCATTATGTACTAAGATTCTATTTGTAGAATTTTCAATGATTGACACTTCAATCATCCCTTATATTTATTCGCTTTTATAACAAAATGTTAGCCTTGGATTTGTCATACCCTTTACAGGTTTGGAAACTTGGGTTCGTGTGACACTTAACACGCAACTAAGTTATCATTACCAAACGCAAGAATAAACTCATAGTTCTCCTCGAGAATCTCATGGTCATTCTTGAAGGCTATCCAATGACTCTCATGTGGATTACTTGTTATCAACTTGTCATGCTCCAAGCATACAATTTATCAAGGTATGTGCATGTCTTGGCAAACATGATTGGCCTAATGGCGGAAACATTAGCAATCATTTGTATCCTCTCTCATCTATCACTATAGATTGTGGATACCTAATTCAAGTCTTTCATCTAGAAATGATTTCCCAAACACTCCTCAACGGAAGGCAATGTCAGCACATCATTCCCAATGACCAATATGTCTCTTACATACGAGACATAGGAGATATTCTTGCCTTAGATACAATATGCTTCTTTCAAGTCTTTCATCTAGAAATGATTTCCTAAACACTCCTCCACGGAAGGCAATGTTAGTACATCATTTCTAATGATTGATATGTCTCATACATACAAGACATGGAAGATATTTTGCTCCCACTAATCTTCATGTCCATACATGATGAATTTCACTCCCACTAATCCTCATGTCCATACATGATAGATCTAGCTCCCACTTAACTACATGCATAAACATGGCTTATTCGAAAATTCGAGGAAACTATTCTCTCTTGTTATGCATTGATTATTTCAAACTCTCAAGTGCTCTTTTAGGATCACACACTGATCTCCAAAGTTTTGTACGAAAAATTGTCCACTTCTAAATGCCCATTTAGAATGGTAACTTTAAACAACTTTTGTCACTTTGTCATACATATACTTTCAACGAGGTGTAGATGCAATAATCTTGGATCTCAAAGATGGTTATATTTTAACTTATATACAATACTTTACAATAAAGTTTTATTCACCCTAGGGAGGTCCAAACTTCCCCATGTAATTTTATATGTATAGTATCCATCTTGTATTCTTAAGGCTTTTATGCAACAAATTCGAATTAGATATTATAACCGCCAATCTATAGATCATAAATATTACTTTCAAAAAGTAGATATTTTCACTATAAGCTTCTGACCTTGGATGACTTAAGAACATTTTCTATTGTCTTTGTTTGTGGCATATTTTCTCCCACTCTATCCTTGAGTAAATACGCTTATTTACGTGAAGGATAGCATCATGAGCCACAAACAATTTTGTTTCTTTAGGTGTAAATGAGAAAATTCTTGTAAGGATAGCTTCATGGGCTCTATTCCTTAGTCACAAACAACTTTGTTCTCCAGGTATAAGTGGGGTATGATGCTCTTATTAACTCTTATTAACTTTGAGCGATCTATAGTAGACTTATTTGTTTAGACTTTAGTATTCTAGCTTCTCTATAGACTCACTCTATTTAAGCTGAATACTTGGACTCTTATCCATGTCTTGAACAAATTTAGGATTCTTAAACCTTCCATAGCTAGTATGGAGTCTAATTGGTGTTTGAAAGATCTTATATTAGGGCTTATATGGATTGTAAATCCCCAAATGTGAGTTCATTAACTCGTTTTGACTATGCAATTGATCTTTCTTATTTCAAATAAGTTGTGATACTTAGTCACAAGTCCATAAGTTAGAATCCAATTCATAACTTAGGTAATTATAATGATTCAATCATTATATTTTCTCATATGATCAATTTGTCACAATACTTCATGTTTAAAATATTAACTTTGTACAATGAAAAGTTCATAACATAAATTCCACATACATAATGACTTGGGTTGAAAATCAAGCTATCATTATATAGTACAACAATTGTTTTTTAAATGATGGAAATAATTACCAGTTTCCATGTCTAACACGGAAATCAAAAGTTCCAAAACAACATTCAAAATAACTAGAAAGACAAATAGCAAGAACGCCAAGCTAATCCTTAGGTCTTCTCTATGTGGTGGCTACCTTAGCTTCCTCATCTTGGAGATTCCATAAAGCTTGATTTGCCTTGTCTTTCTTCTCATGCTCTTAATCTAATTAGGAGGATGAGAACTACAACTTGTATCAAAATACCAAACTTGAGATTAACATCAATACCATAAACATCCGGGAGAACTATTATCTACTGGAAGAACTCGTCCAGTCTTAATATCTCCCAAATATATGGGGCAATCACGTTTCCAAGGGCCTATACCATTACAATAATAGCACTTGTCGTTGGAGTTGACACCCTTCTTAGACTTAGAATAACTATTCCCAATAGCCTTTCTTTGTCCTTAGAAGGTGTGGGCTTGTTCCCTTTGTGTCCACTCTTCTTGAACTTCCCTTTGCTTTTGTCATTTGATGTTCAAAACATCTTTGCTAGTGCTAGCATGGTAGCCCATATCACGCTCGGTTTGCACAACCAATTTATGCAACTCATGTAGAGTCGTGGTGACGATTTGCATGTTGAAGTTCACCCTAAAATTAACAAACCCTTTGATATGGTTTAGGGAGTGGATTACACGGTCAATCATAACTTGCTCAGGAATCGTTATTCCTTACTTCTTAGTACCTCGACATGCTCAATAATTTTGAGTATGTGGGCGAAAACATATTGACCACCCTTCATTTTTAAAGGTCGAAATTAAGAAGCGACTTCATATAGAATGATCCTAAGAGCTCGTGAAAACACGGTCACGAGTTTAGTGTAGATCTCATACGTGGAATTCATCTTATGACATTCCTTTGAAGCTAAACATCTAAAGAGAAGATCAAGACATTCTTTATCGTGGCCGATTCTATTTGGTAGGTCTTATAGGCCTCCTTTACGGCGTTAGTTGACTTTGCATTTAGGAGCGTTGGGAGAAGCCTTTGGTGAGGTAACAAAGCATACTATCACCTTTGGTGGCAAGGCAAAATTGCCCATTCCAATTCGCGAAATTAGAACTATTCTTTTCGAATTTGCATTGATCCATAAAGGATCTAAGCCATGATATAGTGGTGAGTTGTGGTACGGGAGGTGGAACCTCGTTATCGTTTGCCGATATTGCGAATAAAAAAGTTTGATTACAAAATAGAAATTCAAAGAAACATCAACATTTATCGTTTTAAAATACATACTTGTAAACATTTTAAACAAGTTTAGCATTTATATAATGATCTCTATCCAATTAGATAAATGATTCCAAGACCCAAGTCCTATATCAACTCGGGTTTATGTGAGCCACGGACTCCACGACCTTTATTAATATTACTTGGTGGGTTAACTCTTTAACCGATTCTACCATTAGAATTCTTGGTCGATGAAATACTTTATTGTCATCTTTAGCCCGGAACACATGGGCCACGGACCCTAATCTTTCCGTTGAGTTCAACGAAATTTTGATGCAATAACAATTTATTGCCCCACTTACCCAACGTAATAAGTTTAGCACCTCGGTGAGCCGAACCTACTTCCTTACGAAATTGGGATTCACGGGTTCTATTATTTGTTAAGGCTAAGTCTCAATTATCACAATAGAGGTCAAGTCAATTTATATTATCTATCTCCTTTTAAGTGAACTAAATAGGTGAACTATTGATAATTATAATCGACGCGGTCGATTGACTCGATAAAATGCATGTGTTGTTTAAGTGGCGATTTGGCATGCATGTAACATATAAACAAAAATGCAAGCATAAAATAAATTCCTAGTATCGCCTTCCTTAAATAATAGAAAATCAAACTAACTATTACAAATTCGGAAACCAACTCCTTGGTCCCTTGAACTTCATTTACACGCCTCCCAAGGACACCGTCTTCCTTTTGGAACGCCTTTCCAAATGGCACCGTCTATAGGAAACTCCGGGATAACAAATGATATAATAAAACTATAAGGCTATTCTATTATACATTTTCAAAATAAAATGAAATAATACAATAAAAGTGATACGAGTTCACATTAAATTACAACCTAATCAATATTCCCTTACATTACGGGTAATATTGATTAAAAACTAAGGCCATACTAAGACAAATTACATAATTCAAAAATTACATAAATCCAAATGATATTCATTCATTCAAAATGCAGCATAATTATATGTAAACTCATGCAATATAAATGTGCCAAATCGCCCTAATAACCTTATATCGTATATAAACCCGGTTTTATACAAATGCGTGATAATAACGAATTAAAATCACAAATTAATACTTAAATCAAATTTAAGCCCACGTTAATTACCCTAATTGTTTAGGACTCAAAAAGTAGTCTCCACTAATTATTTGACAATAATTCAACTCGGTTTTGCATTATTGCTCGGTTTTGACCCTTTTTAACATAACATTTATGTAATAATTTCAAATTAAATTACAATAATTCGTAAATTTTAAAAATAAAATTTTGCATATTCTGGAACATTTTCAGGAACATCTTCATGTCAAAATTTAGGTTAAAAATGTTCGAATAATTTTAGAGAAAAATATAGTTGCTTTTAATCGATTTTATCAAATAAAATACTAAAATCACACGAAAATTAATCTAATTAATTTTCAAATTATACATCTGATATGTAAAGTATTTAATAAACATATGGTAATTTTCTCATGCCAAAAATTCATCTTGGCTATTTATGCCAAAATAATCACTATTTATGCCTTTTTAACCATTAAAAATCATAAATCATGCACAATAAATCATATTTATCTCATATTTTACATAAAGTAGGTAAAATATTAATGTGATATCATACTAAAATTTAATGTCTAGATTCGAAATTTAACTATTTTTAGTTATAAAATGTTCATTTTACTCATTTAAATGGATTTATTTAACTAAAAATCATTAAATTAAGCAATAATCTTCCATAAATCATCAAAATGACCTAAAAAAATTTTAGGACCAGAAGGTATTTCATGCTCAAAATTTCGTGACTTTATCATATAAATCACAAATTTTCTAGTTTTATTTTGTTACTATAACTCGTAAAAACTTCATAAAACCGATTGCATGCAACATCCTATGCTCTGATACCAATTGTTAGGTTGATATACCTACTCATAAGACATTTCTTATGAAATATACTAATTAACTCTTTGATTAGTTTCAAGATCTAGTTACATGCAAACAAAAGAAACAATAAGAGAAGAAAATCGATTTCCTCACATTGCTTAGGACGTGTAAGGGCATAAGGACCGGACTCCTTCCTATCCTTGTTCTTGAGCTATATGAATATGGGATGAACATCTTCAAGCTTCAAGCATAGAAGCACTCCAATAAGTTGCACCTAAACTATCTCAAATCTCCAAATATATCATATACTAGATGATACACATGGAACCCTTAAAAATCATATTACTAATACAACCATTACTACACTTAGTAATATTGTAAACCATTAGTAATATATAAGCTTAGTTTTATTTGAAACTTCTTAAGTTTATAGTGTGGGAAAGTTGTAATTGAATATGAGATCAAGTTAGTAGTGAAATAAGAAGAAAACTTCTTCTTATTTTATGCACAAAACCGGCACATACATGGGGAGTGTAGAGCATGCCTTCTACTTTTTGTCTTTACAAGAAAAGTAGCTAAGGCCTAGGTCTAGGTATGTAATTATGTTGTTTTAATCTTAATTAGAACAACAATCAATACATTAAACCTACCACAATAGTCCCAAAACCGGTGCACCCATGTTAATATGGGTGTCCATTTTATTTGGTGATTTTGTTAATTGTCACATATGTGACATGTGACATGTTACCTTATAATATAATTATGTATTTAACCAATTTAAATACAATTTCATGTCAAATAAATTAAACTTAACATGTCAAGTAATAATTTATGATCACATATATGTAAAATGGGTCATCTCATATTTGGTTGACATGATCTACAACTAATTGTAATTATGATCAAACAATCATGTTTATCTCAAATGTTTCATAAACATTAAGCATTCTAATATAACAATTATATTTATTGAATCTTATTTAATCATATTACAATAAGATATATTTCTCACTTGTAAACTTGTTCTGTTTAAGGGATTAATTAATCTGTATCGTTATACAATTAATTAGTATGTTTGATTAGGGAATCGTCCTTTCGGTGTGACCTCAAGGGATCAACTGATCACCACCGTCATACGACATTAATGTCAAACTCTAGCAAGCCAATCATTACCGATTAATGTGGATCAGTTGACTATAATAATAATCATCCCTTTTTATTCTTGTTAATGAGGTTTAATTAAGTGATCGCACTATTGTTGAGGACACTCACTCCAACAGAGCCTCCAACTTTTCTTGGAGCAAAAGGATTTGACTCTTCAAAATGATAGTGTCCGCAACTTCCCCTCCTCCTTGGATGGGTGCACTCCGAGAATTAACATATTGGGCATCGTGGATCGCCATGGATTCAATGGTGACATGAGCAATATTCGTGTCAATTTCTTGAAAACGCCCATTGTTGGCGGAATCAAGAATTCTTCGGGATTCGGCACAACACCCATCGTAGAATGTTATGGCAAGGAACCAAGCATACGACCCATGGTGTGGGCATTGCTTTTGGAGCTCCTTGTACCTCTCCCAAGCTTCATATAAGCTCTCAAGAGCTTGTCGACGGAATCTCGTGCTTTGGCTCCTCAAATATTGACTTTTCTCGGGTGGGAAAAACTTTTGATAAAAGGCAAGAGCCAATGTCTCCCAATTTGTCAGTCCCATGGTGGTACGATCAAGGCTATTGATCCAAAGTTTTGCCTTGCCCTTAAAAAAGAAAGGGAAAAGTATTTCCCTAATTTGGGCTTGAGTGACACCAGTTTGGCGAATCATGGAGCAATAGTCACAAAAGTTTTGCACATGCAAATTGGGATCCACCAAAAGACTTCCCCCAAATTGCTTCCTCTCCACAAGGGTAATGAAAGCTGGTTTGATCTCGAATTCCGGGGCGGTAATTTGAGTGGTGGTGATACCGACAGGAAGCATAGCCGCGGTGGGCTTGGAATGATCGGAAGGTTTCACCGTCTTCTTAGTTGGTGAGGGTGGTGGTGATGATGAACTAGAAACCTCCTCCTTTTCAATATTTTCCAGATCGTCTAAGTAAGACGTTCTGGCACTTTTAACTTGCACGGAAGAAGCAACGTCTTTTACTTCTTTCCAAAAGCGTCTTCTTCTACGAAAGGTTTTCTCGGGCTCGGAATCGGTGAAACTAATTCTTCCTCACGAGAAGACCTGGGCATAAGGCAACAATCTTCAAGGAAATTGTAAGTACGGTCTCAAGGAACTAGTGTTCCTAAAGACAAGAGAAAAATGATAGAAGTCTACAAATAAAAAACGAAATAAAACCGTGTCCCTGGCAACTGATCCAAAATTTGATAGGACATATCGCACACCTATGCAAAGATAAATTTCCCTTGACACAAATTAATGTAGTACAAGGGGTCGAACACAAGGAGACGGGAATTTCGTTATGAAATGCTATGAAAAGACAACTATCAAGGTCGGTTTAATGGTTGATTTGGTTTTGTTTTTAGCAAAATATGATGTAAATTAAATAGTATTAAAAGAGTCTAGGGGAGTCGGGTCACTCATGCAAATACGTAAATGCTCATGTTAAACATAGGAATTCTTAATATTGTTAATTTTTTAGGGCAAAGACACTCATCTCTCGATATTAGTGTCAACCTTAGGTCGAGTCCTAGAGAACTTTTGTTATAACTAGAGTCGTCCTACTACGCATGCTTAGTCTAATCCGATTCCGTGCCTCTCGACTTATAGAACGAATTAACAGATTTAATCACTGTAATTGGCCAAATAACAAAGATTAACAAAAAAATACAAGCATGGGATGGAAACAATTTATCAATATTAATTCATCCTTATTTTAACATTTACAACTTATTAATTGTGCATGACTTCCTTAATCCCTAGACAAATGAAACTACTCACTCATGTTGATAATTAAACTAATAGTATTTGATATAATGAGCATGATGAATATAAAGTTACAAAAGAAAATAACTTGTTAATATAGAATTTGTTATACTAAGTGAATGAAATTACTACTAATAATTCTAATGTAAATAACAATGAAAACTTGATTAACTAGTGTTATGATTAACTAAATGACTTGTAAAGTAAATGACGAAAGTGAATACTAACACAAAACTAGAATTGGATTTACCGCAATCGAGATGTATAACTCGGAAATGAAAAACAAATAACCCAAATGCTTGAATGGAATAATTGAATTACAACTTAATATGTAACCAAGTGTTTGAACAAAGTAATAACCAAATGTTTAACTAAATATGAAACTAAGAAAAACTTGTGTGCTTAAGCTAAGGGAAATATGATGAAAAGATATGAGACAAGATATGAAAAAGGATGCCTCTAAGTGTCGAAGTCCCTCTCCTTTATATAGGGAGAGGGACTTGAAACGTAAGATTTCACAGAGACCAAAACCCGATCGGGGATTCCTTAATCCGACTATATTTGCTTAGTTGCTCCATTTAATGCTTTACGAATCGTAAGCTATGCCTTTAAGCACCTTAATTCTCCGGTTAATTGCATAGCTTTGGGATTCCTTGAGCATCCAAAGGAGCATCTTATGTTGAGTTGTGGCCCCCTTGCATTGCGCTTCATTTTTTGTTTCTCATTTTCATATCAATCCATTTCACAAATCTACATGTTTGTCTTGTCATTTTCCATTCTATCCTTCCATGGTCCATCATGCCTCCATTAGCTTGTTGGACTTTGGTGCTTGCTAATGTGCTAGGAAAAAGCCTTTAAATGCTTAGATTCCTACAAAATATAGCAAGAGCGAGCAATGCACCTCGAACATGTAATTAAATCAAAAATATATTAAACAAAGTATGATAATCATGTAAAATCGAGCTAAATTAGGGAGTAAAATCATATAAAAACTAAACATATCACATACCTGAGCATCTTCTTATTTGGACTAAGGTGCGATAAGGCTCTCCAGCCGTCTGAAAGGCATACGTAATGAGGCTTGCAGGACGCTGGGGATAAGGCGCGTAATGAGGCTCGCTAGTCGATGGGGATAAGGTGCGTAATGAGCCTCACCAGCCGCTGGGATAAGGTACGTAATGAGGCTCGCCAGCCGTTGAAAAGGCGCATGATGAAGCTCGCCAGCCGTTTAAAAAGGCTCGTGATGAAGCTCGCCAGCCATTTAAAAGGGCGCGTGATGAGGCTTGTCAGCCGTGGAAATGGAGTATGATAAGAATCTTCCTGCCGTTGAATGGGCACGTTGTGAGAGTCTTCATGCGTCTGTTTTCAGGCGAATTCTCGTTGGAATAGAGCTTACGTGAGAATAAGTCTGTGCCTGTCTTCAGGCGGATTCTTGCTGGGAAGAGATATATTGAAAAGGATTTGGGCCCACAAGCATCAAACTTGTAATAACCAAAATCCTGGGTAGAGCTCTGCTGGGGAAAGGGTGCAGCGAGAGCTACAACTCCGCCAGGGGTTGTTTGAAACCGCTAGAACAATTGCGTGACGTTGCTTGAAACTGCTGCGGATTGCTTGACCTGTCTTAAAGTTGCTAGAGAATATCTTGGAATGACCAGCGGTGAGGGAGAGAAGAGCCGGGGTTCTTCTTAAGATGTCTGTATGAGGTCGAGGTGGCAGGCGTCGAGCCCCTAGCTTACCTCGAGGTGCTTCAGTACAATTTTTCAATTTTTGCTATTGCATAGGAATGCACTTGATTTGAATGCAGGTGGGAGTGTCTCGGCACGTAACGTTAAGGAGGGTGTCCAATCGACTGCAGGTTATGGCCATTGAGACACTCGAAGGTGGCCGGGATCGACAGGTATGAACCGCTCGTTCCTTGTTCATTTTGTTGTATTTTGAGATGAGATAACTGAAAATAGGCACTTCTTTGCAAAGAGCCTGGGAACGTGAGCTAGCATAGTCTCGGGAGGAGACAACTTGTTTGTTGAGGGAGTTAGAGGACAAAGACACTGAGATTGTCGCTCTCGAGGTTCTACTTGGGCTTGGTTATGAGGATTAGTTGTCTTTTGCTGTTGGTTTGTACATTTTGGTTCTGTTTTTGCACATTCTCGATTTTGTCTTGGGCGAGAGCCCCTAGTTTTGAATTTTGGAGTTTGTTTTGGATTTTGAATTTGGAATTTGGATTTTGGATTTGCTGCTGGCTTTGGATTGGGCTTGGCCGAGAACCCCCAGTTTGATGTACATACCTCTTTTGGTTATATTTGATGGCCTGAGTGTTTCTGGTGCTGAATGTTTTCTGTCCCTGCAGGTTAGTCTGAAAACAAAAAAGGTTTGGTAGACGACGGTTTTGCCGTCATGCTGCCGGAAATCACATCACATGGTGCATGTTGGTGGCCTAAACTGACGCTAAACGAAAGATTGGATTGAAAAATGCGGTTTTGTAAAAAGAAATGTATAGGTGTTGAAAATGTATAAGAGTTTGAAAGAATGGAAAGAGGAGTGAAATGATTCCCCTGAATAAGTGTGCCCATTTTGCCGCGATGTGAACTTGTGTCTCGGAAAGAGAACCTGACGAGGATTACGAAATCAAGGATTGGTATTACTCTCTAAGCTGTCTTGGCACATGCTCGTGCTTTCAATGGTGAGAAAATGATGATTTCGATGACATAGAGATATCCAAGTGTCAAAATGCAAGGGCATAGCTACGTTAATCTTAAGTGGCCAGGGGCCGGTTTTATTTCCTGTAGCATGAGCGGCACGTGGGCTACGCGAGGCGCGTTACTTTGGTTGTCGCGTGAGGATTTGAATGAGTTTTGCCCTTTTTACAGTAAAAAGTTCGGCAAATTACGCGAATCTAATAATAAAGAAACAAAATACTTTTTTAACCGTATAAGCTTAGTGTACATCTGTCGAATTCTTAGATGCTAAACGAGGGTGAAAGGAAAAAGAATAGAGTGGGTGGTTCTATGGTGTTAGAAGACACTAGAGATCTGTGTATCTCTCTCACACACCTATATGTATGAAAGGATCGTCCTTAAAGGAATGGAGATAATGTAACTGTGAGTTGATTCGTCTGAAATTTGACTGCCTTAGAGATTTTGTTCTGTTTGTGATTTTTGACTGGAGAGACTTTTTTTGGTTTTCGACATTTTGTTGGATTGGCTGGATTTGTTTGTTTGATTAGAACTTGTTTGATTGGAATTTTTTTCTCCTCTGTTTTTTTTTGGATTTGGATGTATTCGATTTTTGTTTGTCTTGTCTCGTGAATTTTTGAATATTTGAGACTTTGTTTTGGGGTTGTTGGGATTTTTTTTGGTTTGAATTCGTGAGAGTTTAGGCACGATTGCACTAAAAAATTGTTTTGATCCTCCGGTGGGGGTATCAAAATGTTTGGCATAGGATGTAATTTTTTGTAGTCATATAAGATATGACGAATCGGGTAGAAAGATTGGGTCTCCAAACCTAAAGGTTACCTAGAGACACGACGATCAAGGAATTTTCAGACCACAAGATTTCGACAAGGGGGTAAATGCACGCCCTCTTTATAGCTTATTCTAAGAGGTCGAGTGATCTACACTAAAGAGATACGACCTAAAGTATTTCAAGTTTATTTCACAAGTTAAAGGTAAAAAGTAGAACAAGTAACTAACAAAAAGTACATGTTCTCATTCGTAACCAGAATGGTCCTATTTATTAATAAATGCTAAAATAGTGAATACAAACGGTTGTTGGGACATAACCCAAGCTATGTTACTATTTGACACTAAACTAGGAGGAATAGAGGGATGGGGTGACAGCAGGAGAAGACCCTCTAGGGACTTCGCTAGGCTCAAACTCGGACTCGAACTCCGACTCCGATTCTGATTTAAGTCTATTGTCTTCCGGTTCTCCCTTGAACATCTCGTTTTCACTTTCCAACATATGGATTTCTTCTTCGGCTGGGGAAATGAGGTGTGAAAAATCCAAGGTGCATTCTTCATTTGTAATCATTAGAACTTCAAGAGGATTGTTAGGCTTGCTTCCAGGAGGGATGGGTAGACGACCATCCTTAATCATATTTGGAATGACATGTTTCAACTTGTAGAATTTCTCTGTATCGTGTCCTTTGCTTCTATGATATTTGCAGTATGCATTCTGGTCCCAGAATCTGGACTTCTTTTCTTGATCAGGAGTAGGTCCTATGGGTTGAATTTTATCTTGTTGTATTAACCATTCAAGGCATTGGAATATCACTACTACAAATTCAGGCAATAACAACGCCCCATCAACAACGCTTATTCGCTAGACCACTACATATATGTGTCACCAAGGTTGGTGAATTTCATTTTAGGGTTATTCTTCTTGGATGAATTGACAGGGTTGAGCTCATCGGGTTTAGTGGTGGAGCCATAAGAACGACCTGTTGCGCCTTGATATTCGCGACCTACCGTTTTGGACAAGAGTCCTTTTCGAATATCGCCTTAACTTTTTGTTCCCATCACAGTTAAATCTTTGGAAGACCTTATATTTTGGTACCTCAGATGGTTTGCATAAATGGGTCTTAAATCGTCCAAGAATTGTTCTACAAGAGTAGCTTCATCTGGGTGTTCGATAAGATGTGTGCTAGTTTTCCTTCGCTTACTTAGGAAGTTAGTGAAGTATTCTTTCTCATTTTGGGTAAGAACCTCTAGATTACATTTATTGACTTGGGTTTCAGCATTATCTGCGTATTGTTTGGTGAACTCAATTACAGTATCATGCTAGGTTGTTATCTTCTTGTGATTTATAGTGTAGAACCACTGCTTAGGAATGTTGTCTAGAGACGAAGAAAAGTTCCTTAGGAACATCTCAGGTTTAATGCCTTTGATAGACATATAATTTTTGAATGCACGAATGTGATTCAAAGGGTTCTCATGCCCCTTGAACTTCGGGATGTCTGTCATGTTGAAGTTGGTTGGCAATTGCGCGTCCACCGCTTCATACTTGCGATTATTCTCCTCATAAATGTCCTCCCCCTTAAGGTACATTAGTTGCTTCTTCAAGTTTGAGGTGCTTTTCAGCTTCGGTAGGAACCGACTTGGGATTGACTCCTTGTTGTCTTACAAAAAGTGGAAAGTCACCATGCACAATGTGAGGAATGTACGGAGGAGGAAGCCTAGTTTTTATGGCAACATTTCGATCTTCAATGGCATTGAGGCGAGCATAGGATTTGTCTTGACTTGCTTGGAGATGGATGAGCGCTGCTATGATTTGCTCATTACCATTATGGTTTGGTGCACGAATATTTACTTGACTAGCTCTTGACATCTTGGAAGCTGAGGTAACATACCGATGATGAATCATAACACGATCGACCATTCTAGCACACTTACTCGAAAATACTCGATTTGTGGAATGGGAGTGTGTCAGTGTGTTTAAGTGAGTTTTGAAATTGAGTAGTTTGGAAATGTTTGTCCTAGACAACCGTAGTGTGATTGTAGGAGTGTTGACTCGAAGTAGAGAAATTATTTTGACTAGACACTTGGACAGAATTTCGACTCATTTTGCACTACTTTAGGCCACCTTTTAGAATGCTTTATAGTTTTAAAAAAGGATTTTTGATTTTGAAAATTTTGTCATGGTTTATTTACAAAGTGGTGATCATGTAAGAGTTATACACATTTAAACAGGCATTATAACGGTATGCCGAGTGCATTTAAAAAGGTTTTGGCTTTAAAGGTGGGTAGCCATACCAAACAATCAAACCTAAGGTCTGTGGAGAGGTGCGCGCCAAACATGAGTAAGTCCGGTTCCTAGTCCATTTCCTCGAGTAGTGAAAGCCCTTGGTGCTAACACGAGTACACACCGTGGTAAAGTTGACGTCAATCGCTATCCACCCTTAGGCCCAGATAAGTATTTGGACCGTCCAGACAAGACGATTGGTCGAAAAAGTTGGGTAAGGCTTAGGAATGTCGAATAAAACGACCTAGGAAGGTCGAGTAATGAAAACAAACAACTGTCTCATACATACTATTCCTTAACCTTGTTCAATTTTCACCCTGGGTACACGTAAGTGTATTGTCCCCAACAGAGTCGCTAAACTGTGATACACGGATTTGCGATCCTTTCCAAGCCGTGGCGCACAAGGAACCATGGATGGAGAAACGAGGGACAAACGTAGAAATACGCATATGTGGAGTCGCCACCAACTTTTGTGGAAAGTTGGAACAGTTCATACTTTATGCCATGCCAAGACACAAAGTTATGATATGAACACCAAGAACTCGTTACCCTTAGCATTTTATATCTAGATATACTATCGTGGATGCCAATGAACACGAGTGCTCAAGGGGATCTGGAGTAAGGGGTGAGGGTACGTATTAGGAAGCTCTTTAATCGAACACCGAATCCTGCCCGCCTCGATAGCGACCTCTACTATGATTAGGGAAACTCTTTTGTATTCTATATTTAGTCGGTTACATGCATGCTATGCAACATCCACAATTTAATCCTAGCATGTGAATTAAACTATGTCGGTAAACATGTAGTTTAGCAATCAATTGAGTCGAAATAGGAATTTTGATTGATTGCATATGAAAGGCAAACAAATCATACAATACAATGATTAATGACTATTTAAAATTACAACTAATTTACATGATCTATGTCGAAAATATGTCAAAAGAAAGATTTAAATAAAACAAAGAATAAAAGACTAAATGAACAGATTAGTGATATTAGAATTAATAGTGAATTAATTCAGCGATTAAGGCTACGTCGGAGCAATAAAGAAAGTTTGGAGACAAAATCTAACCTAGAACAGGCGCAACGTGTGATGCATCCTCTGGAAGAGAGTGCGTTTGTTCTTGAGTTGGGATCTGGCTGTGAAGCCAGAATCGCAATCAGTTAGTATTCGTTTGTGTATTTACGGTTTATTATTGATCTATGACTCGAATAAACGTGATTTAATTGATTAATCATACTCTAAATTATATCAAAGACGGATCTGGGGATCTAAACTATCTAAATTTTATTTGATTTAAAAGACAACCTAAACCCACTAATATTGATTTAAAAGGCGACAAAAACCCAATAATATTGATTATCAGAGATCTAAACTATCTAAATATGAAATTAGATTAAAAGACGATTTATAAGAAAAAGTAATAAAGGTTTTTAAAAGATTTGAGCATAAAGCCGACATGAATCTTAAATGATATAAAATACAAAATAAAAGATTGGATTATACACCCTCATACTTACATGTTAACGAAACGAGATTAACTAAGTTACGTTTTACAAATAGCTCGACTCGAATGTAAAGAAAGTGGCCTCGAAAGAGGATCGAAAAGATTAGTTAAATTGATTAAGTGTAATGGTCAAATTGGTTGGTCTATACAAGAACGTGATGGGAGCCCAGAAGGATCTGAGCTTACGTGGTTGATTGATCAAGCACGTAAATGTCAAAATGCTTAGAGCAAGGTCTAAAATGCAAAGAGAGAAGAGAAGGATCGAGAAGGATTTGAGCTTACGAAGAGTTTTGGAATAAATCGAACAGGGAAAGAAATCTAGAAACTATTTTGGAAACAGGCAAAACGAGCTGTGAAAGAGGCACAACAGATATTGCGACTCTTGGAAGAGGCGCAGCACCCGCCGCCTCATTTCCCAAGCAGTTTCTTACTTTGAAAGAAAGATTTTCGCGTTTCTTTTATGGAATTGCGGTAGATTTCAAATTCTTTCTAAATAAAATACGAATATATTTTATCAAAAAATATAAGTTTTGAAATATTAAAATATCCGAAATATTCTCGATTGTTCAGACTTGGTTTTAAAA
>JAIUZE010021484.1:0-20039 GCA_022085475.1 Heliosperma pusillum | reverse complement strand
CTACCTCGAGTTATATTTTATTACCGAATTCACATGATAGCTTTCATATGCTAGGATATATGTTAGTTAACTGTTTCATAACATGAAAAGCATATCATATATGTTAATGTTTTGTATTTTCTATATACATTGCTTTTATGTTTTTAATGTTTCATTAAACTCGACATTTCGTGGCTGGGAGAACTCGGAGTTACTCCCCACTGACTGTGGCTTACGTGTTTATATTTAATGCGGTCGAACAGGTGGTGATGCATATTTTGGGTACATGGACGAGCTAGCGAGCGAAGTATTTACCTTGGACCTATATTCGGTTCATAGTTTGTATATTATTGTACACACTTTTATTTCCGTATTTATACGGGAGATATGTCTCACGTCTTGTAGATTTCTTTTGTATAATAGTATTTCCGTTTTGTAATGACCTTTTTTATGTTATGACACCTTCGTTATGTATCATTATATTTCGTTTATGTATTTAAATATTAATTTTTTTCTTTCCGCAAATTTGAGGGTGTCACAGGCAAGGCTTGGGAGCCGGTGGACCGGCTGCCGATGGCTAGGCCGGCGCCAAGTCCACCATTCATTTCTTCCCCTTCTTTGTGCGACCTGGTGAGGGGGGTGCCTAGCCGGCTGGCCGGCCGATGGTGGTCCAGGACGGCTGGGCCCCTTCTCCTTATTCTCCTTTCCCTTTACTTCTCTTCTTTTCATTTTTCATTTTTCATTTTTCATTTTTTCTTATCTTTTCTTTTTTTCATTTTTTTTGTTTTTCTTTTTCTTTTTCTTTTTCTTTTTCTTTATTCTTTTCTTTTTCTTTATGTATATGTTTAATGACGGTTTCTTGATTCTTCTCCTGTCTCTTCCTTGTCTTGGCATATTTCCTATAAAATGAGACGGAAATTTATGATATGAGAGTAAGCAGGATAATGGGTAAAATGCAATAATACCGACGCTAAAACAATGTAAAATAAGGTCAGAATATAAGAGAATAAAGAGGGGAATCAGTCCAAAATAATCGTATAACAAAGCTCCCCACACTTAAACATTACTCGTCCCCGAGTAAGTAAGTGAGTAAAAATAAGACCCTTATTCAATTAAGTTAAACTAGACTACTAAAATATGATAAGAGGCAATTATCAGACCTTCTCTGTCCCTTCAACTCACAATGAAATACAATGAGGTATGTAATTCAATTAACGGCCGCTTTCCTCATCTTAGCGGTTGGATTTTGTTTCAAAAACCAAAGGTCTAGGTCAGAAAATACCGTCTCAAAGTTTCAACGAGGTTTCAACCCTGAATATGACGACCAAATGCCAATAAAACAAGTTCAAAGACGGGAAAGAGGGAATCAAAGCTAACCGTAAAGACCAACATGACGCAACTCAAGATTCGACCAAGTGTGACCCATGACTAAGAGGACTTAGACTACCGACTTCCTCACGGTTTTCACTCGTCACTCATTTGAAGAACGAGTATTATTGTGACAAAAAGTAACCAAAACCACTCAACTACTCGAGTCATGAGTCACGCCCGCAATCTAACGTGGAATCCTCTCCTAAATGATCACGTATGAGTTGTAAAAATGGAAAATGCACACAAAATGAAACAAGGGTCGTAATAGGGCTAGGTAATAGGTCGAAACGGGATTGGTGTAAGAACCATTATGGATGATGTGGAGTTATGTATCACGAAATTGTCAAAAATTCCATTTCTCCCACATTATTACAACAAATGAAAATATCAAACTTGAAAGTCCGAGTCACATGGAAAAGCATCATATCCCCATTTATTATGCAACGTCTTTTTCTACTCGCATCATGATGATAAGGAGTGTTTCTCGACTTTTTCTCATTCAAAAAAATAGAAAACATATAGAGTAATTTTTGTTGTTTTTGCGTTTTTCTTTCTTTTTAATTTTGTTTTTACTTTTATAAAACCTCTTTAGTAAAATTCAAAACCAAGGATAAACCAATCATTTCTACTCAAATGGACTTAGCTTGAGTCTACCAATTAGGACTTGAATTTCCTTTTTCAAACACCAAAAACAAAGTGAGAACTTTCTTGATCAAAGAAGGTTGTTTATGGGATTTAGTTGATATTGTATGTATGCCAAATGAAAGTCTGAGGCTCAAAGGGGATGCAAAAGTCGGTCCTAATCTAAAGGGTCAAAAATTTGGCTTATTTGGTAATGTGAGGTTCAAAAATTAAATGAAACGAGTTTGTTTCAAATTATGCGCACAAAAATTTCAATCTCGTGTGAAGAGTTAAAAACGATTAACACCTAAGAGGGGGAGGGGGTGTATTAGGTGTCCTTTTTAAAAAATTTCTTTAGACTTGGTTATATGATAATACAAGAAGTAATGTTCAAAAGAGTAAGCTTGAGAAACTTATTTAAGACTATGTTCACAAGACAATACATGCGTATCTATGACACAGTATGATTAACTGTTACACAGACAGTGCAGCGGAATAAGTTATAAAATAAAGACGAGAAGCAAACTAAAGAGTAAATGAACAAACAAGACGATAATGTTTTTCAATTGGTTCATCTTCTACTTCGAAACCTACGTCCAATGTTATTTTATTGCTTGTTTAGAAATTTACTCAAACTTACTAAACCCCTTACAATAAAAATAATTTTCCAACCTACCCCGGTTGAACTCAACTAAGTAATTCAATTTCAGAGGAGTGTTTGTTCTATCTAATAGGTTTACAAAGTCTGTAATCTCAATTGTTCAATTTAATGAACGTGGAAAGTACAATTCGGACCTAAACATGAGATCATGAAACATACTTAATATGTCACAGTTCATCGAACTGATACAAGAGATTTACAACTTTGAAAACAAATGAAGACTTTAACTTAAAAACGTTTTGTAAATGTTAAAAGGACAAAGCTCTTAAATGCATATATGATTTTCAAGGTTTTTAATTGAATGCTCTTCAAATTCTTAGCATTAAATGAGAAATATGGGTGTTATTTATAGAAGAGGAAGTGGGTAATGATGAGAGTGTAAACAAACACTTCACTCTTGTGCCAAATATCTAATATGATGAATCATATATTAAAGGATCAATTGTTGAAAACACCCTTATATGTTCCACTTTTTAAAATTTAATACCTTATCAAAACTTTTTTAAAACTTAATTCCTTAGACCGCTGCTCCGATCAAAAATTGGTACCTTAAGTGAATTCAGGCCAACAAAAACGTGAAATACCCATTTTATCCTTGTCTTTATATACTCTATTACAAGACTCACACACTTATACCTCTCCCATTATCAGTGTTTTTCCTAAATTAGCTTTCAAAGCTTTTCAAATTATCAACACTCATGCATATTTCTCCAATTAATTGGATTGATCATTTACAACAACACAAAATCAAGTTGGTTTTTTTTTATCAAAGGAGCGATCACGATTAATTGTTAATTAAGTATCTTCCCTCTAACCCCTTTATATTTCATTTAGGTTTTCTTTATGAAACCTTAATTTCCCAATTTCGTGTTTAGAAGCGGTAATTTTGTTAATTAATTTCATGAAGTTAATTATTTTCATTATTTCCTACAGTTAATTAATTTATTTACATAGATTGATATTGTTTTATTAGTTATTATTTAGTTATTGCGTATAATTTGTTGTAGGCATTGATAATATTCGTTTTAATATGAGAGTAAGCAATGGAGTTAATTAAGTTTGCTTATATGAATAGTCATATGGATTATGTTGGTGGGGTTTTTCAAATACAAAGTTGTGTGCAAACTAATGTGATTAACTTCAAATAATGGAATGGAAAAACCATAATTACCTTAATGAGAGGAAGATTTGAATGAGGATAATTACTGAAAATGGTGAGAGATTGACATAAAATAACTTGTACTTATGAGAGGGAAGTGAATGGAGGAAGGGAAGTGAAGAGGCTGAACATAGCAAAAGGGTATAATGGGAATAAAATATGGATTTTGGATGGAAATTTAAAAAGTGAACGGAATATGCGACTTTTTTTGGTCTGAATCCACTTAAGGTACCAATTTTTGATCGGAGTAGCAGTCTAAGGTATTAATTTTTAAAAAATTTTTGATAAGGTATTAAATTTTAAAAAGTGGAACATATAAGGGTATTTTCAACAATTGATCCTATATTAAAATATCTTTAGAGGATACTTGGGACATAAATGCAAAGCTCAAGGCACCAAAAATCTGAGTATGAAAGACTTTTATGGGAAAAGTAATTTTTGCTATTTTTGTAAAAGTAAGAAACCTATTTAAAGAAACAATGACTTTGAATGGGTTTGTTACAATTCAATTTGGCAAGTGGACTCATGTTTCTTTTTCTCATTTGTAAAATGCTCTTTGTTGAAAACGGAAAAGCATTTATCGAAAGTCAAAACACTTGTTTATATTTCGAAAGTTTTCTCCTTGATTGTATCAAAAAGCGTAGTGTCACAGTAACTAGCACTGTGACATGGTTCTGCAGTATTTGTGACAAAGCTAAAAATGTTTCAGTACATCATTTACAACATTTGACTAGGGCTAATGTTTTCTTCATCTTGATCAACCTTGAATCATCTTGAGGAGGTATTGAAATCATCAGTAGCTATCAAACATATTTAAGAAGTAAACATTAAAATACAGCTTAAACTTGGCATCATCAACCAAGTAGTTCTAACATCGTGACCTGAGGAAAAGGCGACACACTTGTGCATCGTGATGTGACATTCCACGCAAGGAGCCTACTCACAACCTATGGAGACCGGGTATGAATGCACCGGCCTACAGGAAGCTCTAAATCTCACATAAAAGTCGTTATGTCGAAGTCTAGGTCTAGCCTACGATCTACTTGGTCTCACAAGGTGGTCTATGATCCTTTGGTCAACCTTAATTCCGGGTGTCTAACTAGGATTTCACAAGGTGCAAGGCACTAGATGGAGGAAGACACGGTTAAGACAAAATTATCATTGAGGTATCATGTTCCCTTCCTAAACCACATTTTGTTCAAAATATGTACAAACTCAATGCAAACGGAATGAAAATAACATTCAAATATTCACACTTGACGAAATGCAATTCTAAACTAGATATGAAACAATTGTCTAAACTAGCAGCACGTAAGCAACACACAACATGTTCCAAAAGGAACATCCTCATCAACAATTCCCGTCTTCCCACAACAAGAAAACAACATTCAGGCGACCGAAGTTGGCGACTGAATTTAGTCGCCAAAATGACTTTGGCGACTGATTCCCAGTCGGAGGCCTTAGTCGCCAAATTGTATTCGGGCGACTGATTTCAGTCGCCAAATTTGGCGACTGACAAAAGCGTCGCCAAATTGTCAAAATGGCGACTGAATTCAGTCGCCTAATTTGGCGACTGCTGTAAATGTAGTCGCCAAATTGGCGACTGAAATCAGTCTCCTTTTGACAATTTGGCGACTGCTATAAATGTAGTCGCCAAATCAGTCTTTCTTCGTAAATCCATGTACATTCCAATCTCTTCATTTTAATCTAAACATTAACCCACACAAAAATAATTACAAATTAAAAGATAATATTACTAACAAACTAACATATAACATCACCTTAATGAGTGAAAAATACAAGCAAAACTAACAACACCAACACTAACATAACCATTATCATCATCATCATCAAAACCAAATACTAACACTAACACTAATCAAAAATACAAATAATAACAAAAACAATACTAACACTAACACTAACCATTATCATCATTATCAAAAATCAATACTAACAACACTAACACTAATCCAAATTACAAATACTAACAAAAACAATACTCTCAACACTAACACTAACCATTATATCATTATCAAAAACCCAATACTAACAACACTAACACTAATCAAAATTACAAATACTAACAAAAACAATACTAACACTAACCATTATCAAAAACCCCCAATTAATCTAAGGATTGAAATAACACCAAACATATAACATCTAAAAACTAATAATCATCACAAATGTTTATATAAACATATAAAATCAACTTAATACTAGTAGAAATCACAAGTTAAACAAACAAACTAAATTAATCTAAGGATTGAAATTAGAACAAAGATATTATACCTTCAACAATTAGAACAAACAAAGCAACACAAGAAGAAGGAGATGACAAAGATCCGGCCGTGGTGGTATCGGAGTGGTGGTCGGAGTGGTGGTTGACGATGTGGAGTAGTGGTGGTGTCGGATTTTTGGAATATGGAGGAATGGTGTTCGGTGGATTTTAGAAATTGGTAAAGTAACATATGGTGGCTGATTCGCGATTCCAGCAATATAAACCAACTTGGCGACCGAAATTGGTAGTCGCCAAATTGGCAACTAAAAGCGGCCGCCAAATGGGCTATGCAGTCGCCAATTTGGCGACTGCTAGCGGTCGCCCGTGTTTTTTTCCCAAAAAGTTGTAGAATGGCTCAGTCGCCAAATTGGCGACTACTTACGGTCGCCCGAGTCTATTTTCAGTCGCCAAATTGGCGACTATTATGATCAGTCTCCTTATTATAGTCGCCTGAAACCAGAATTCTTGTAGTGTCCTCTATATTAATCAAAACAAAAGAAAAGACCGAAAAGAGGAGAAAATAGTTGGAAAGAGTATACCAAGCGGTCTTCTATTCTCCTATTATTTCAAATTCTCCATATGTGCCTACGTCACTTGTTAGACAAACAACATATATATACAATGCAATGTTTAAGATTTTTTTTTTGAAGATTTTTCAAATTTTTTTGAAATTTTTGTTTGAAATACTAAGCAAATATATACAAAAATTTACAAGTATGCACAAATGATATTTTCCTCCCCACACTTAGACCAGACATTGTGGGAGAATGAGCAAAATAAAAGAACATGTTTTTGAATTTTTGAAAAATGAATTAACATGTTTTTGTGATTTTCAATATCAAGAATATGTAAATGACAATGCAAATTTGAAATGAAATCTAAACTAAATGCAAACTAACTATATGGATGCAAGTTTGTTTATTGATATGAAAAGAGAGCTAATTTAAATTAACTCGCGTTTGGATAATTGGGAAAAAACTTTGGATTCAAGGAAATTTTATTTGAATTTTCAACGTGGGGTAAGAGACAATGTTCAACTCATGAATGCATAAAAAGGAATGAAATTCATCAGAATGCATATGCTCAAAAGAGTGAAATGGTCCACTTACTTGTACCCACAAGGTAAGTTTTTCAATTTTGCCTCCATTTTGCATCATCGTTGCTCAAAGCCCAATGCAATGATCAAATTCGTGAGCAACCCCACGAACAAGCATAAGTATATAGCCAGGAAACTAAATGAATAGTGCACCAAGTCACAAAATCCAATCCTGATCAATTTTTCACCATCTTCATTTTGGTACCAAGTAGAAGAGGATGGCAAGATGTAGCAACTTTCACACATCAACTCTTCACACCCCTTGACAATTTTTGGTGGCTTGGCATGGTAGACGAAATGGGTGAAGAGTGTAAAAACACTTAGCCTCTCAAAACGATCAAGAAGCAATGGCATATGAGGCTTCAAAGAGGTAGGTGAAGGTGAAACAAGACCTCAACTTCACCGTTTTCTTCATCAAGAAGAGAATCTTCCAATCTAATTCCTCTCATATCCTTTTCAATTTCATCAACTTGGCTCTCCCAACTAAAAGAGGAGTCATGGAGCCAAGGATCACCTTCAAAAGAGCTTAATTCAATGAGAGTGGGAGATCTCAAGTATGCCTCAATTTCGTCGTCAATGAGACGATAAATTTCATTCTCCCTAGAACTATCCAAAGCCACAACATAAAATAAATCATCATTTTCAACATTTTCCACTTTTCTCAAATTGCCAACAATGTCTTCAATAACATCCACAGAATAAACACTTTCCACCATTGACTTGGACATAGCCTCCATCAAATAAAGATCAATTTTGCTTTCACCAACATTAAAGGAGAGGTGCCCCTTTTTTACATCAATGATGACACCTCCAGTTGCCATAAATGTTCTCCCAAGGATAATGGGATTTTGTTGGTTTTCGGGAATGTCCTAAACCACAAAGTCGGTGGGGATGTAGACATTACCCACTTTGACCGGGACATCTTCAAGAATTCCATTAGGATATTTGACCGAACCGACATGTTTTATGGTCATGAAAAGCTCCCCAGATCTTGAAGTTTCTTTGGCATGTTATTCAAGAGCACCGCACTACACTCTCCAATTCAGGCTACAAGCCCATTATTGGTGATTGATGAGTCATATTTATATACATGTTTATGTTTCTCCTTGGTCAATTTAGTGACGGTTTTTAGTTCCTAAATGAGCGATTAAATGCTATTATTATTAGAATGTCCATACTGCCGCCTTTTGGTGTTTTAATGCAGGTTAGATGCATTCGCGGAACAATTGGATGATAATGAACACCACGCAGTTGATAGGCATGAAGATCAAGAAGAATGAAGAAGGAACGAAGTGAACATGATAGCGTTCCAGGGTCACTCGATCGAGTATGCATATACTCGATCGAGTCGCGAGAAGAAAGAGATGGTGCACATCAAGAACACTCGATCGAGTATTTGGAGACTCGATCGATTCGTAATCAGAATACTCGATCGAGTATCCCAATACTCGATCGAGTATCTCTGGGAATCCGTGTTTTCCTAAAACTCTTTAATGTTGGATTATTGTGTAATATAAATAGAAAACTCGTCCCTTGTTATTGCTCATGCTTTTATTACTTAGAAAACTGATAGAAAACCTAATAGTTATTATTAGTTATCGTATTGCTTCATCTTTTGGAAGATCTTGTGCTTAATTCCTCTCGTGATTGATAATTACTACTTTACATTGTTATTCAAGTTTTAATCTTTAGTTATTTCAATTGCTTTGTTATTCATCTTTTCTATGCTTTTAATTATGTCTTGTATGAGTTTAATTGTTGTTAGTTTAGTTATTATGAGTAGCTATTTCTTTAATCTAGGGTTGAAGTAAATCTAGGTTGTTAGCAGGGGATTGATTTATGAATTGATTGTTAATTTGCATCAGTTGTTCAATTGTTGTCTTACTTCTAGCTAATTGATTTTTTGATCAGAGTTAATTAACAAGTCTTGCGAATTAGGGTTATCACCGATCGGGTTAAGATGAAAATAGGCCGCGACAATTGGTAGACTAATTTAATGATGGCGATCACATGTTAAATATAGATCTAAAGGGCATACTTTAATCGACCGATCTTGTGACCTTAAACAACTTAATTACCTTTTAATTAATTAGATTATATCCCCGGATAACATATCCAGAGAACCTGAGACCACCCTAGACCTTTAATCTTATTGAATTCGTCTTTTACTTTATTGAAATTAGTTATAGCTAATCAAACCACCAAACCCCATAAATTGTTACCTTAAGACAAACTTAGTTTTTGCAAATAGACTATTACCGCCTCCTTGTGGATTCGATACCTTACTTATTGCTGACTAATAGTTAGTACTGAGTTAGGTTTATTTTGATTTAGGGAACGCGACATTACCCTTATTAAATTTGGCGCCGTTGCCGAGGAGGCAACAATTTTCTGTTTGTTTTTAATTTAGTTTGTCTTTTTGTCTCAGGGAACTCTAGTTCATTGAGACTGTTCTTATCCTTTTATTTAGTGTTAGTTTATGCCCAGGTCTCTCAGGTCCGAGCTCGTACCATTCGATTTCGAACCAGAAAAGACTCTCCGTGCTAGACGAAACTTTTGGAAGGAAATCCGTCAAGCAGCAGACTTCTACGCCGAATTTGTTTTTTTCTCCTTAGAAGAGGATACTTCTATTTTTTCCCTTACAACAATCATGACTACTCTAGCCAACGATTCAGAACCCACAATGTCATCCATCCCCAAAGGATTCAAACTTCTACTACGGATGATGGTAATTTTGAGATGCTCTTATCTTACATCAGTTTGGTGGAGCAAAGTATGTTTGGAGGGGGTTCTAATGAGGATCCTGTGAAACATATGGAGAAGTTCACTAACTATTGTTGCTCTATTCCCTTAAATGCTGGAGTAAGACAAGACTAAGTGAAACTGGTGCTTTTCCCCTTCTCTCTACAGGTGAATTAGACATTGAGGCAATGGGTATGACCGATTAAAAATTCTCTAGCTCTTGCCTTCTACAAGAGGTACTTCCCACCACAGAAAATCAATGCCATAAGGGGTCAAATTACAAGTTTCAACCAAGGTCCCACTGAAAACTTACATGAGACATATGTTCGCTTCAAGAAACTAGTCAAATCTGTGCCACATCATGGTTATGAGACTTAGTTCCTATGCAACCAATTCTATAATGGGTTGTATGATAATCAAAGAGTTTTGCTAGATTCTGCTACTAATGGGAGGTTTCAAAATAATACAACTGATGCTCATGCCTGGAAGTTAATTGATAAGATAGCTACTCACACTGCTGAGTATGGTAACCCCAGGGGTAATGTGAGAGGGGGTAGTACAGATAGTGCTGTTGCAGCCCAGTTGGAGGCATTGACTGCCCAAACTGCCGAATTAAACACTTCACAATCTTTAGGAAATAAGCAAACGGTTCATGTCATGTCATGGTTCAACAAGAGCCAACTTATGAGAGATGTGGTACCGCGGGGCATAATGCGGTTGAGTGTATGAGTACGGTTGATCAAGTACTTGCTTTTCAATTCTTTAAGCAAGGTACACCGTACTCTAATTTTTATAATGAAAGGACGAGAGACCGTGCAAACCTCTCATATCGAAGTCAAAACGTTCTAAATCCTACCCCGCCACCTCCTCAGCAAAAAGGTTCCTCCTATGTGATTGCTCAAAATCGAAATTCTCAAAAAGGTAATTATAACTGTCAAGGAGGTCAAAAATTTCAACAAGCTCCGCCCTAAGTACCTCCAAATAATGATATGGGGGAATTGAAAGCCATGTTGCAACAAAGACTCATGATACGACAAAAGTAAGATGCCCAAATATCTCAATTGCTTGCTCACAATAAGATGGTGGATACTCAAATTGCCCAATTGACAACTCAAAATCCACAAAGGAACCCTAAAAATCTCCCTTCTCAAGGACAACTCCCACATGAACAAGTAAATTCAATAACTTTGAGGAGTGGGGCCCAGTATAAGAATCCGGCGATGCCAAGCCAAGATGATATAAGCACGAGTGATAAAGCCGAAGCTAAATAACCCTGTTTAAAAGACACTCGGTCGAGTTCATCAGTACTCGATCGAGCGTCTTCCTCTGAAGCTGAAAAATCGCCCGTTTTAACTCGATCGAGTGTCCTGTGCTAAGAAAGAAAAAGCTACGGTCTTTGGTTCTCTCGATTGAGTTCATCAAAAACTCGATCGAGCGACCTTCAGACCATACTACGAAGGTGGAAGTGTAGAAAAAGAAAAGAAAGAAGACGAGCCCATTAAAATTGCTATCCCTTTTCCTCTACGACTACATAAGTCCAAGCTAGATCAAGAACTTGGGAGGTTATGTAGGTAGTAAGGAACTTGCAAGTGAGTATACCATTTACTGGGTTGATCACTCAAGTACCGGCTTATGCGAAGTTTCTGAAGGAGATATTAACAAGGAAGCGGTCTTTTAATGAAGTTGAGACTGTTGCGTTCACTGCGGAGTGCAGCGCCGTGTTACAAAGTCAATCACCGCCAAAGCTAAAAGAACCAAGGTGTTTTTCTATTCCTTGTAATACATGTCATTTGTGTATTGATAAAACCTATGTGACTTCGGGGCTAGCGTTAGTGTGATGCCGTATGCTATATGCAAAAGGCTATATGTTTTATGATTGTTGTGCTATAGCGTCACATTGAGAACACTGTGGCATTTAGGTTTGGGGGAGGAGTATTTTTTTGTTGTGTGTTTATTTATGCATTGCGTGTTTTTAAAACAAAAAAATCCATAAAAATAAAAAAATTTACAAAATCCAAAAACATGTTTTTTTTACTAGGTCTAGTCTTGGTGAAATTAAATAACAATGATGATAATTTGCATTGCTTTTGCATTTGAATCCCATCTTAGTCATCCATGTACATTGTTTTGATATGTTATCTTGAAAAAAAAGCTCAATGATCTAATCTTTACCGTATTTGACATACCCTTGCTAATTGTATTTGACATACCCTTGCTAATTATATTTGACATATTTTGTTGGTAAACCATTTAAACTTTTGAGTTCTTTAGAGCTTCCTAGGCCAGAAATATTAATAAACTTGTCTCATTGTCATTAGGTCTTTGAGTATGGTACTCCTTGTGGAATATGTAACATCAAACTCCATAAGTGTGACATTAATTTCTTGATACTTATACGCATTCGTTTGATAAAGTACACGAGGAAAGACAGTTCTTATCGTTCAAATAAGCCTCTCATAGCAAAAAAGACTTGATTTTATATACCCTTATTATTGAGTTATTTATGTTTAGCTCGTTTGATCCTTTCTAGCCTGTTTTATAACCTATCTAATAGCTACATTCCTAGAATTTGCCTACCTTATCGGGACAGTCGCAGTTGCTTATTTTTCATGCCTATCTTACGACTATGCTTGGGTTGGGACTTATATTGTAAGAGTGGGTGTAGTAAGTTTTTGTTAGCAATTGTTTATTATTCCCTTTGTTGAGAAAAGTTGTATGAAGCAAAAAAAAGATAAAAAAAAGAAATTGAAAAAAGATAAAAAAAAGAAGAAATTCGGAAAAAGAGAAAAGGAAAAAATACGTTGCTTCAATTGGATTGTTTAAGGGATAACGAAAGGGAATTTGCTAGAGTCTAATCCATATTTAAAAAGTATTGTCGACATCTCTTTTGTGTTGTCAATGTTTAAGATGATTTCTCCGGTTGGGGATTAATTTGTACTTAATATTGTAGAATTGGTTTGATAAGTGTAGCTGCGACTACCGATCTCAACCCCACATTCTCATACGTGCCTTGGCACAACCCACTTTTATACCTTCACCCATTAGCCTCCCTTATTGTCCTTGATTCATGTACTTAGGTTTTATTGCGAATGCATATTAGTTGGGTTAATTACTATCACATTAGAATGCATGCATGTTTCATAGGTTGAGTGAGTGTTTATATTTCTTTCCATCTTTACAAAACTCACCTTCCAAACACATTTGAGTGTATGAGTGAATCCGCGAGGATCCGACTAATTTGTCTTGCAAGATCGAAAGGTAATTGGTTTTGTCGAATACGCTATCATGTAACATCTCGTGATTTGAGCTACGTTTTCTGTTGCTCGTGCCAATGAATTCTTTTTGTTGGTATATCTTTGGTCATTACTTTGTTATATATATGGACGACTCGGGATTTGTATGTGCATTAGCATTAGCTGTGAGATTTTTGATATCACCATTTGTATGTTGTCTTTATATTGTGTGTAGTGCTTTGCTTGAGGGCAAGAAAAAGGGATGGTTTGGGGGAGTTTGATGAGTCATATTTAGATACATGTTTATGTATCCCCTTAGTTACTTTAGTAACATTTTTTAGTACCTAAATGAGCGATTAAATGCTATTATTGCTAGAATGTCGATACTGCCTCCTATTGGTGTTTTAATGCAGGTTAGATGCATTCACGAAACAATTGGAAGATAATAAACACAGCGGAGTCGATAGGCATGGATATCAAGAAAAATAAAGAAGGAAGGAAGTGAAGATGAGAGCGTTCCATAGTCACTTGATCGAGTATGCATATACTCGATCGAGTCACGAGAAGAAAGAGATGGTGCATATCAAGAACACTCAATCGAGTCGCAAGAAGAAAGAGATGGTGCATATCAAGAACAATCGATCAAGTATTTGAAACTCGATCGAGTCGCAAGCAGAATACTGGATCGAGTATATCTGGGAATCCGTGTTTTCCTAAAACTCTTTAGTATCGGATTATTTTTTAATATAAATAGAAAACTCGTCCCTTGTTATTGCTCATGCTTTTATTGCTTAGAAAACTCATAGAAAACCTAGTACTTATTATAAGTTATCGTATTGCTTCAACTTTCGGAATATCTTGTGCTTAATTACTCTTGTGATCGGTAATTACTACTTTACATTGTTATTGAAGTTTTAATATTTAGTTATTTCGATTGCTTCAATTGTTCTCTTACTTCTAGTTAATTGATTTACTGATCAAAGTTAATTAATTAGTCTTGCGAATTAGGATTATCACCGATCGGGTTAAGACTAATATAGGCACCGACAACTGGATAGACTAGTTTAATGATAGCGATCACATGTTAAATCTAGATATAAAGGGAATAATTGAATCGGCCGATCTTGTGACCTTAAAAAACTTAATTGACCTTTTGATTGATTAGATTATAACCCCGGACAACATATTAGTGAAGTTGAAACCCTAGACCTTTAATCTTATTGACTTCGTTTTTTACTTTATTGCAACTAGTTATAGCTAATCAAACCACCAAAACCCCACAAATTGTTACCTTAAGACGAACTTAGTATTAACAAATAGACTATTATCGCCTCCTTGTGGATTCGATACCTTACTTATCACTAACTATTAGTTAGTGTTGAGTTGTTTAGTTTTATTTAGGGAACGTAACTTTACCTTTATCAGTGATGCTCTTCTTCTTGGTCAACACTTCCTTAGGAAATTTGGTGTAAAGTGGAATTTGGCTCGCCACCTCGGTGAAACGTGATGAGACTTCAAGCTTTTTTTAGCATTCCCACAAATTTTGTAAATTTCTTCTCTTTACTCACGGCGTTGGGCCTGTTTGGAAAAGGCAGAGGAGGTGTGTATTCTTGGGTCACATTTGGAGGAGGTTGGGTGATTTCATTTTCCCTTGGCATTTCTTCTTCTTCTTCACTAGGGTAATGGTCTTCTACCATCTGACCCTTCAACTTTCTCTGTTCATTGGAATTCATGGATTTTTGAGGATCTTTCAACTTGTTCCCACCCATCAAAGTGATAGCATGTAATTGTTAGTGATGTGGTGGTCCATCCTTAGGGTGTGAACCTTGAATTGGTAGAACATGTTACCCTTTTTGAAAATTGATGGGTTCTTGATTGGCTAAATAAGAATCAAATTTATTTGTTGGGCTTGGATATATGAGATATCAGTCCTCAAAACTTTGAAAATTTGATTCGTATTGGTTCACATTGAATTACCCCACTCTCCATGTTTTTCAACATTTGTTCAACTAAAAAGTTGGGTTGTTCAGCCAAGGGAGGTGTTTGTTGGAAATTTTGTTGATTTTGGGAATTGTGATTGTTCTGTACGTTGGTTTCGCTTGTTATTTTTTCTTTGATCTCTAAATGGAGGAGGGACATAGGATTGGTTGCTTTGATGTGAAAACTCCTAGAGTCGGAATTTTGGCCTTGGTTGTTTTTTTTTTGTAAGACCTTGAATGGTCGGCTTTGGGAGGTGGTTGATATTCAAGAGCTTGATATTTGGGGTCCAAGGATTGACACTCATATGAAAGCCTCGGGTCTTGATTGGGAAATTCCTGGTAAAAGGTCTCTTGTCGTTGGTATGAATACCGCGGTTGCTCTTGTTGAAAATGGTCATCTCTTGGAAAGGAAGGGTACAAGTCATACGTGTGGCCAACTCCACCACATGTCTTACAAATGGGTTTTTGAGAGTCGGTTATTTGAGCAGACCTTGGTTGTTCAAGATAGTCGGTATTTGAGCATGATGAGGTCTCTTCCCTTGGATATGATGAATTTGTCCCTTGTCTCTTTCCAACCCCAAATTATCAAACTTCTTTGACAATTCATCCAACTTGAGCTTTATCTCCAACTGAAGTCTAGTAGGCCCTTCGCTCTTAACAACACTCTCCCTTGCACCATAGCTACTCTCCATCTCGGAAATGTTTTGAATCATCTCCGTGATGTCAACATTATTCATCTTATAAAAATTACCACCGGAGGCCGCCACTATCATATCCCTAAATCGTTGCTCAAGTGTTTGGAAGAAGGTTTGGGTGGTCGTCCACTTGAAGATACCATGGTGTGGGGAAGAAGTAAGAAGATCCCTAAACCGTTCACAAGCTTCACTCAATGTCTCAAAATCGTTTTGCTTGAAGGTTTGAATTTCATGCCTTATCCTTGCGGTCTTGGAAGGAGGGTAGAATTTGTTGATGAAAGCCTTAGAAAGTCTAGCCCATGTCGTGAAAGTACTGAGAATTCAACCATTTCTGAGCATTGTCTTTCAAGGAAAATGGGAATAGCATGAGAAGAATTTGATCTTCGGTGATTCCATTTATTTTAATTGTGCCCACTTTTTTCCTTAAAACCCACTAAATTCTCATTCGCATCTTCACTTTTCAAACCATGGAAAATGTCTTGTTGAATGAAAAAGTTGACATGAAGCTTAAGCTCAAAGGTGTTGGGAGCAATAGCTCTATAATTGATGCTCGAACAAGACCGGTTAGGATCCAGCCTATTATAATAACTCATGGGTTGGTCCGCCATTTCTTGGTTAAATGGGTTGTTTCTTGGTGAATTTGAGAAATTTGGTGTTGTGGGTGAAAGGGTGTTGGAATTTTGTGAGGAATGGGTGAATTTATGGGAGAGAAGATTGGAGGGTGGTTTGTTGGTATGATGAGAGCTGATAATGTGGAAGTGAAGGGTTGAGAAGTTGATGAATCAATTGTAGATGGTTGTATATTTGGTGGAATAATCGGAGACCTTCTTAAGGATGCAAGTGCTTGTCTTCTTCTTGCCCGTAAAGTCTTTTCAATCTCTTGATCAAGCGGGAAAAGAGGTCCTGATAAAACACCTACTCATGCACTCAAAGAAAGATTATATAGTCCTAATGCAAATAGATGGGCTAGGACAAAGGGGAAAACAAACAAATAAAAATGAACCAAGCCTAAAATCAATTAAACTATCTTATCCAATATTGTCGTCCCCGGCAACGGCACCAAAAACTTGTTGTATGTTTTAATTTAACGCGCAAGTGAATGTGTGATTGTTGGGTATTACGAGGGTTGAATCCCAAGGGACGGAAATTAATGCTCTAAGACTGTTTAATTGAGTTCTAGTTTAGTTCTAGCTAGAAGCAAATGATTGATGATATAATTAAAATCAAGAATTAAAAGAGATTAAATGAATGGGTAATTTAATATAGGTAAGGTCAATTATGGTGAGGGTTAAGACTAGCCTAAAAGTGAGTCTAAGCGTGTCTCCACCTCTCGGTGCAAGACGGTCTCAAGGCCAGCCTCCACCTCTCGGTGTGAGATGGACCCTAGCCTAAGGTTCGATTGGGTTCTCGCCCTAACCTCCCCCTAAACATTCAACAAGCACACACAAAACATTACAAGTCTAAGATCTCACTCAAACTAGTAATTAAACAAGGGAAATACTCAAACTACTCATTCAATCATTTTATCAAACGCCTTGTGTGCATGAAACTAGACTACCAAAAGACTAAATCTTTATACCCAATTACCATAATAAACTCATAAACCTACACTAACTCCCCCATCTACCTTAGTAGTACACTACTCACTCATATTAATAAGGAAAATCATCAAAGACATATACTTTGATATGAAATAAACAAGGAAAGACATGTTCAACACCTAAGCTAATAATTAAACAAACAACAAAGAGTAATTAAATGACAAGTAAATGAAGTTAGAGTAATTAGTGCTAATAAAGGGAGATTAAAGACTAGTTATGAGAGTATGCATTTCTAATCTAGGGTTCATAAGTCATTAAGGTGGTAGTGTATGGTGTGTCCCTAATGGTGGTTTCATTTGAGTCTTTTATAATGTTCATGAAAATGGATTTCAAAAACAAAGAAACAGGAACAAAAGGAAGCAAATCTTGGCCAAGAGGGTGGTTACCGGCGAACCGTAGGCCGACCGGCGTACCGGCGCCGAGAGAAGTGGTCATTTTGTGCAAAAATTGGAACGTAGGCCAAGTGGAACTCCCTCCCGGACGATCGACAGAGGACACGGTGCTGCTTCTCTCTCGTCGACTTCAGCGTGGGCGTAGCGCCCTACTGGTGGACCGTTCGATGGCCGACCGACATAAGGGTCTTCTTCCTTTCCCTTGTCTTCGTCTTTGTCGTGGACAAGGCTCAGGAACCGGTGGACTGGCTACCGGTGGCTAGGCCGGCGCCAAGTCCACCGACCCTTTCTTCCCCTTCTTTGTGAGACGAGGTGATGGGGGTGCCTGGCCAGCCGATGATGCGTGTATTTTATATAGACCTTTTAGGCCATATTTACGCGCATTTCCATGGTCATTTAGTAGTGTTACACTAAAAATATCCCCCGAATAGTCTACTTTGGTTTGTTTTGTAATATTTGCAGATGTGAACAAGAATGACGAAAAACTAGCCATTTTGTAGCTCCTCAAGCATGCATAAGTGAGTCGGAAAGGAATCTTGGCATCTCGGAATGCGTGAAGCCGTGTTAAAGGAATGGAAGAATGAAATCCATGAGCAAAACTCTCGTTCGAGTACAAAAGCCTTCGATCGATCACCTCTTTGATTAAAAGACCTCGATTGTAACACCCGGAAATGTACCCTATTTTTCTAGTAGAAATATTTTACGGATACTTTTCAGCAAATTTAAGTTTTAATATAGAATTTAATTTTCCGAGTCGAATTTAGAATTTCCGAGTTCGTATTCGGAATTTCCGCGAGATTCCATGAAAATCCCGTCTTAAGACGAGTTTGACTTTTCTTGACTTTTAAGTCGTCTTTGACTTTTCTTGACTTTTAAGTCGTCTTTGACTTTTCTTGACTTTTGAGTCGTCTTTGATTTTTCTTGACTTTTGAGCCGTCTTTGACTTTCGTTAACTTTTCCGACTCACCCTACATATACTCCCCCTTAACCCTAACTCACCCTCATTCATCATCTTCTTCTCCCTCTCTAGTAAACACCAAAACCCTAGCCTCCATACTTGCTCAAACTTAGAATCATCGCTACGCCTTCAATTCTCGCTCAAATTCACGTATGTTCGTCTTATTCTTCCCCTCTCATCTTCCTCTATCCGTATTGGTAATAAAATTACCGTCTTTCTCGCTTTTTAAATTATCCGTCTTTCTCAAGGTGAAAGATATTCATCTTTTATTATCTAATGGTTTGTAGGTGGAGACTAGGAAAGCTTAGTAACCGTTTAAAGACGCGTAAAGGTAACGGTGAAGGGTTACTCGGTATCATTTACGTGTTTTATGTGATTTCTAGGATAGAAACCATGTTTTGATTATAGTTAGTAAGCTTATGACTTGTATTATTGTTGATGGATGTTGGTTATTGAGTATTTACATGAGTATTGATGAATTAGAATGATAGTCGATAATTATCAAAAGTCGACTTTGATGAAACAAAGCATTTTCGAGTACATGAGACCCCAGCCGGTCAGACCACCGGCTGGGGCACCTGCTGTATATTTTGGCATTTTTACGTGATTTTGGAATATGAGGTTGGGCTCAGCCGGTCGACCGGCAGCCGGTCAGACCACCGGCTGAGACACCCCCCTTCTTCCCTTGTTTTTCAAGTGACCTTTTGGTCCCAGCCGGTTGACCGGCAGCCGGGCAGCCTGACCGGCTGGGACACACTGAAGTTTGATGTTGGTTGTTGTATGAGGCATTGGCCTGAGCCGGTGGACCGGCAGCCGGTCAGCCTGACCGGCTGGCTCCTGCTGGAATATGTTTATGATTTTTGTTTACGGTTTTCATTTATAATATTTCCGATGGTTCATTTGACGTGTAATTTTACGTAGTGACTTATAATATGAATGTATTGAATGTATGATATTTCACTCGCTTGTATCACATGTTTTGTGACGGTTTTTGGGTATGTTTTCACTTTGAGTCGGTTTTTACAAATGTTACGGTTTGAGCACTATTTTGTCATGTGCTTTGTACTCTCATTCCCTTGGCTACCTCCACGTTCGTAAGAATGCTTAATTGCATGTGTAGTGGGCATACGACGACGTTGTTGGGAGTTGAACGCATTGCGTTGATCGACCGGCCGTCAAATGTTGTGTACTTGCGAGGTGGTGTTATTTGCATGTAGCGTACCGCTTGTTATGAGGCTTGTGCTCTTTTCCGCCTCTTTCGTGAATTG
>JAIUZE010021483.1:0-29065 GCA_022085475.1 Heliosperma pusillum | reverse complement strand
TAGTTTGTAATATATGACACTCCTCGTATTCTTTCCTTGCATGTATAAAAGTTTTTTTTTTAACTTCATATTTCCGCTATATAATTCACATGCTTGTATGTTTTATCTTTCCGCATTCGCGAGGGTTGTCACAAAAACACAAAGTTTTGACCGTAATCCAACTCTTCTTTTACTCTTCTGCAGTAAATTGGAGTAAATCACTAGGTTCCTCAACAATTGGATCAAGCTTTTTGTAATGTTTTATCCCATTTTTCATAACCCATTCTTCATATTCTTCTCCTACAAAAAAACCCATCCATATCGTATGGAGGAATCTCAATGGCAGTTGCATAGCTAGATACTTCAGCCACAACAATACCATCAAGGAGTCCATGCAAACTATTATTCAATGGATCTAGAATCGATAATTTATTTTTGGTAAGATTTTTTGGATTTTTTGGGTTTTTTTGGTGATAGACATGATGAAGATTGCTTATGAGGATGATTTTTTTTTTCAATAATCATTATAAGAAATACAGCTCTAATTTTTTGCATTTCCTTTTTTCTTTACTTTCTTTCATTATCACTACATTTCCTCCCCAATTTCTGAGTAGATCCAAGAGCCACAATTATATCTCTCTTATTTGTTTTGTTGAACATATTTCAAAAGAGGTATTATAATAGGTTAATAACTAAGTAGTATATACTTTGTCCAATGTATGCACAATACATATAGAGTTTTACTTTTCAGTGTATTACTTGTAAATTTTCAACTAAAACTACAAAACTAATCAAAAAAATTGAGGTATGTCATTAAATGTGTGTGTATGTGTGTACGCGCGCAAATCTATGTACATATCTCTCTCTCTCTCTGGGAGAATTGGGTTTATGTGAGAACCCATAACTCGACGAGTAATTTGAGAACTCTATCTTACCAAATTTTATTTTTAAATATAACGATAATATTTAGATTCAGCGTAGAATTTAACATATTTATTAGTCGAAAAATTATAAGCTATTGACAAATATTGGGGAGAATAACATTTTGTTCTCATGAACCTAGTAATTATTTTCTTGTATTGAACAATTTTCATGCACCTAATACTTGTTTTCGTGCATCTAAAATACTATTTTGTGAGAACGGTGAGAACACTTGTTTTTCTACACTTTTTGTTACAAGATACGTTCAAATATATCTCAAATGCACTTTAGATTATCATAGGTATGCCTTTACTAGAATTTCAAATACACTTAATAACAATGCCAATACCGTTTTTGTAATCCTAGGTGCAATTTCTTCCACTTATTATTCATCTATTTGATAGTATAATATGCAACTAATAATATTTTGTTGATGCCCGTGTGCGTGTGTGTGTTTGTGTGGTTTTTTATGTTGATAGAAAATCTCCTTTTGAGACGTTGCGTCCCTCCCCCCAACCCCACCCTCTTCATTTACTGAACTACGTGTGTTTGGTTCATTGTGTTTTTGCTATAAATGAGCGAAAGGTAATACGTTTCGGAAATATGTTTTTTATTGGCTACCTACATGGCAAAAAGGGGTGGTACTTATTTGACCTTGAGGGTAAAATTTTTTTGTTTGGGATGTTAAATTTTATGAAGAAATTTTACGTATGTAAAGCCAAAAGCACTAATATAAGTTTACCCCATTGTTCTATAAGGCACCAGGGGGCTATAACAAATGTTTCTATGGCTCAGGATGATGCTGACACCGACACGGCTGCTCCTATACAGAACCCTGTTACGGCTACTACTTCTACCACCGCTGGTGATGGTGAAATGGCTCCACCAAATGGGACAAGAGGAGATGATCCGTGATGATCTGGTTGAGCTACTTGAGACATCAACCCTCGAGGTTCTTGGTCGTCGTCATCGAGTCATGCGCGCTTAGAGCTTGATGGTTTTATTATATGTTAAGACCATTCTTCATGGTAATAACTGGTCTTCTACTAGTTATGTCACCGCCTACTCTTCACTCTCATATACGTTTTACTCTATAGCATACAATGTTAGTTGTGAGAATTTTTTTTTACTCATCGTAGTATTTTAGCACCTATTATTACTAGTAAAGAGCCAAAAAATTTTAAACAAGCGATGCATGATACGATTTGGCAAGTTGCTATGGAAGCCAAAATGCGTGCCTCTGAGGCTAATGGTACATGGACTTTTAATTCGTTTCCTCCGGGTAAGAAAGCTCTTGGCAGTCAACGGTTATATACAACTATATATACGTCCAACTCAAATATTGAACGCTTAAATATGTGGATTGTTGTCATACGTAATCATCAAACAGATGGCCTTGAGATGAAACTTTTGCTCTTGTGGCCATGACAACCACTATTCGGAAATTTCTCGCTACTACCGCAATAAAGAATTGGGTAATACATCAAAAGGATATGCAACGTCTTCTTTCATGGTGATGTGAAAGAAGAAGTGAGGCTTCCCATAGTTTCTCCGCAATTGTACCACGTATGGTTTCTTGCCTTTGAAGAGCCTTGTATGGGTTTAAATAGGTCACCAGGGGTGGTTTAAAAAGCTTGTTACGGCTTTGAAAAGTATGGTTTCTTACGGACTTACTCGAAATATTTTCTCTTAATCTTTACGAGAGGAGTGGTTTTGCTCAATGTTCCTCTTTACGTTAGCGATCTTGAAAGTGCGGACAATGATGAGGCACATTTGACATCATTCAAGTATCATTCATGTTTTCATACGAAGGATCATAAGGTCCTAAAATACTTTCTAGCTATTTATGTTACCCGCATTCCTGGTTGTATTTTTCTATGTTAGTGTAATGAATACACGTTTGACATTATTTATGAGGTTGGTTATTTGGGGTAAACCCTCTGGACATGCATTGAACATATTCATTAGTAGGGTCAGTTGGATAGTGTTGTGCTACATGATCTTGAACCTTATTATCGTCTGGTTGGTCCCGTGGTGTATTTGTTGGTTACTAGGCTTGATATCAGTTACATTGGACACGTGCTCTACCAGTATACATTCTCCTTGTCAAGATTACTGGGACGTTGGCTTTGTTATATGCATTAATTAAAAGGATCGCCTTGGCAAGGAATTTTTATTCGCTCATATGGTGATTTAACATATGGTTAGTCATATTGTGATTTAACATATGATTAGTTGGTGTAATACTGATCGCGCTCCATATCCTGGTACTTGGCGATCACCTATAGTTTTGTTTAATCTTCTTAATTAGTCAAAATCTGGAAATATAAGAAGCAACAAATCTTCCAGGGAGGAAATTATTTTTCCCTTGGAACTATTACATGTGAAATAAACTAGTTGAGTGGACTTTCGGTGAGTAGGTATTTATCACCTTATTGCAACGTGTGTTAATTTTGATAGTCAAATTATATCTTTCTTAGAATAATGATTTTCACGAGTGTAAAGTTGGGTACTAAGAATCTTCATGCTCCAACTTGGGGTGGCATATTAAAGTGTTGTATAGAATATGTGTGTTTGGTTTTCTTAAACGGGCTAAGCTTACTTATGATTGTCTTTATATTTCTGATTCGTGTAGAAGAAAAGTAAGATAAATTTTATTATTCTAATAGTAGGTATTTGTAAAGAGAATGTACATTACTTAAAATTTAGATATCTTATTTAGCGGTAATTACTCGGGAGATTTCAAATCCGTATTAACAACGAATTTTGAATCCCAAAAAGGATAGAAAAAAACTTCCTAGTTATGTTAAATTTCGTCACGAAAATACTTTCTATATAAGGTCCATAAAATTCTAGACATGGTTGTGCATCACCAAAATTTGCTATCATCCTAGTGTTAGTCAATACGAACTGATCATTTAAGTTGAAAAACAATTAGTGAAAAAATAAAGGGCTCGGTAAAGGCTTCCGTCTAACTCAATCAAGAGAAAAATTGGATGACAATTTTGGTTTGTTTTAGGTTTATAACATTATATATATATTTAGTTTACCCTAAAAAAAGTGATTATTATACTTTAGTATTATGAACTTAAGAAGTAAAAAAAGTTAGGCTTACTCAGATAGTCAATCATAAGACGCCCGTCTGAACAACGACCAGTTGCCTTATGAAAGTAGGTGACACCATAGGGTGGTCGAGCGAAGCTGGAATATGGATTCTCCCATTTGAAATTGCCAGTATCCGAAAGTGAATCTCCAAATTGATAAATGGCTTTAATTGATTCCCTGTGAGATTCCCAAATATGGCATATAATATAAGGCAAATATATAAACTTAATGTGAGAGAAAGTGCCTTCCTATTAAAAATGAAAACAAACAATCAAGAATATATCTCAATATAGAAAATCAAGATTCGATAGATAATGTATGTAAAAGAAAAATTAAATAGTAAAATGGGGTTGATCTCTTTACTCTTGACCTCCATTAAAAAAAAGCCATATCCATAATTACAAAATTTGACATTATAACCAACTAATGATGGTAGCTTCCAATTTCTAAATCTTTTATCTAAGATATTATTTTTGCTAAAACTAATTTTATATTTATAAGTATTTCTTTTTTATAAGAGTTTTGTTACCATCAATTTGTGGGGTTGTTTTCTTAGTATGAGAGTATTCGTGTACTTATATAGTTCATAATACGCGAAAGATGGATGCCCTAATGAGTTATAACATGGTACTACATACACATTTAAAATCTATAAGGTTAGAAAATGTTCATTCACTTCAAACATAACAAAATCTGAACAATCGTTGTGAAATGTTAGCATCACAGAACAACGGTATAATACAAGATTTTCAAAAGCGCAACAAATTAATTTTAGAGATCATTGTTTCACGGAGAATATATTTTGTTCGATATTGTGAGATATTTATCTCGTCATATTTTGCAACTATCGTCTGATTCTTTATAACAAATGATCTACCCGCGAAAAAATAGTCAGACACTGCTTGGTCAGACTAAGTGAAAAGCTATGTAAAAAATGAAAAGCTAGTTGAAAAGTAACTGAAAAAAGGCGCTAATAATGTAGCATATAATATTAAACATGTTTGGCAATGGATGTAGCACCCGTGATTTTATTTTAGTGAGATTATTATTTTAAACTGTTAATTAAATAATATTTACGTTTTTTAGCTTAGTTTAAGTTTGATCGCTCTAAAATATCCCAAATGATTGGGAAAATACAATTCCGTAAAATTATAGTGGAACCCGAGTCTTTTAGGTCTAATCTTAAGGGAAGCCCTTCAGTCCATCCTTTTCCATAGAAATTTCAGCCACTTTTTTATTCTCATAAACCTTCACTAAAGCTCGTTAAACATACTCCCTCCTATTCAAAATAACCTTTCCTCTTTCATTTTTCATCTATTCACAATACCTTCCCTCTTTCCTTATTTGATAAACTTTTATACTTATTTTAATCACCTCATCCCACAACAATACCCCACAATACTCATACTTTATCTTATTTTAATCATCTCATCCCACAACAATACTTATTTTAATCATCTCACCCCACAATAATACTCAAAATACATTCCCTTTCTCCAATCACATCACCCCACTACAATACTTTACCTTATTTAATTACCAACCCTTAAATTTTGTGCAAAACTCACAATACTTTACCTTATTTAATTACCAACCCTTAAATTTTGTGCAAAACTCAAAGGGGAATGTTATTATGAATAGGAGGGAGTAGCTCTCAAGACTGATGTCATTTATTCGTTCTTTAATGAAATGTCACAATTTTGGTGGAATTATTCTCCTCTCATCCCCCTCCTTTTTTTTATAGTGGTTGTAGAAGTGATTCTGACAAGAATAGCTACGTGAATGACGACAATGTAGAGAATTGAAGTGCTTAATAAAGCCAAGTAACAGTGATATTAACACTTGATAATACCTTTGTGTATGTGTTCGTGAGTTAGGATGAGGGTTTCTTTGGTAAATGATGGAAGCTTTGTGTGGCTCTTTATCTCATAACCTTTGTTTATGAATGTTCGATGAGTTATGCACTTAAATGTCGTGGGTTGAAGTTTACTTGTTGTATTTGATTATAGATGATGATTTATGTCAACATTATTGTTGGAGCGAATTTGAGAAAGTTGGATAAAATTGGTGGAACTTTGATATTGGTTCTTTGTTTAGTTGAAATTAGTTAACTCATATGAGCTTTGTGTTATGAATTATTGGATAAATATTTGTTATGATGTTGTTGCATGAATCATTGTTGTGAAAATCGATTATTGCTTAACTTTTAACCGTTTAGGTGGTGAACGCTGTGGGGTGAAATCCCAATCAGGTGAAATCTGGCCTTACGAACCGAAAATTTGTAGAAATATTATGCGATTGAGGGAAACATTGACTAGTCTGGTAAAGTACAGTTTTTGTACTTTGGCTCGAAAATTACTACAGGGCGAAACTCCGTGTAACACCCTACGTTAATTGAAAATGTCCATGGATAAATGACTAGTGCTTAAAGAAGTTGAAAGTACTACACATATAAACAAAGTGCACTTTTTTTTTCTGGTTGTCCATACAAATTAACTCCACAGCTAAACGTGCTTTGTTGAGAGTTGTCTTAGGATGGTTGACCTTCCGGGGAGGTTTGCAAGATGCGCATGAGTGAGGACAAAATGAACTGCAAAAGACTTGTATTTGTCCTTGTACCATGTACATAGTCTGACGAGCTACCGTGAATAACCGCTCCCATTCCACGTTAGGTCGTGGTGTTACGGGTGGTTTAAGAGAAACCTTGCAAGGGAGGATTGTTGGAGGCAGTTTTTATACGCTCCAGTGTCACAACTCACCTAGCAAGGGAGGCTTTTGGGTTAGCGTTTATGCTTCTTGGCACAACGAGGAGGTATGGGTGATTGTAAAACTATACGGTAATTGAAAATGTGCATTGGTAAGCTTAAATGACAAGTTCTTGAAGAGATTTGATGTACTACTCATATGAAGAAAGTGTACATTTTTTTCTGTTTATCGATGCAAAAGAACTTCTCAATTAAGCGTCCTTGACTGAAAGTAGTCTTAACATGGGTGACCTCCCAATATGGTTTTCGGGATGCGCATGAGTGAGGACAAAGTACTAGAAAAGACATGTGTTGATAAGTAGGTCATGTAAAGTTGTACACAGCCTAACGAGCCACCGTGAGTAACCTCTCCCGATCCACGTTAGGCCGGGTCTTACACTTCCCCCGGATGGGCGAAATGTCTCCTTGTAGGTTGAGTTTTCACCTACGGGCAGGGGCGTAGGCACTAAGGAGCAAGGGGTAGCAGACGCTACCCCAAACAAAAAAATATCAGTTCCAAAGTCGATTTTCCGCTACCCCAAATCTGATTAATAAAAGAATAATTATAAGTAAATGCATAACTCTAAAGTAAATTGAATGTGGTCTAGTGGTAAAGTAAGTGGTTTTTGACAACATGTCTAGTGTTCAATTCCCATAGTTATCATCTTTATTGTTTTTTTCCCCTTTTTGTTTTCTTCTTTTTTAATACTCTCTATGTGAATTCTAACCAAAACCATTATTTAAGGTCCCTTATTAAGATAGTTATTTAATAGTTAACATTTTTCGTTCAATTTATTATTTTTCTTAAATTTTCAAAAAGTTGATTCATTATCTTCGAGTAGTACAAGAGAATTAATTTTTGTATGAATGACGGAGTGTAAGTACAAATCAAATTATTGTCGGAAAATAAGGTAAAACATAAGTTGTTGAGTAATAAAGAAAATGGAATTTTGAAAAATATTTTTAACAAAATTCTTTTTTATTACAAAACGAGAATCAAAATAAGTTCTCAAAAAAAATTAAGATAAAAGTTTGAATCTTAAAATGAAAGTTTCTAAGCCATTAAATAGCATCTATATGATTGTTAATTGTGATTTGTAATTTTAATTTTTATATGTTCAAATGTACATAGCTTAAATATTTAAATTTTCAAATAAATATAGACTTAAGATATTCGTTACCCCAAACATAAGTTTTTGGCTCCGCCCCTGCCTACGGGGCTCTGTATTGTTTATGTATTAACACATGTTTACTGTAAGGGCATTTAAATAATGTATCACTTCAATATATTGTTTATAAACTTGGGATTTGACACATGTTATCGAATGTTTGTAGTGAATGATCGTCGAAACATATTTATCATACATTTTTAAGTTGTTTTGCTTACTTAGGTGGGTTGTGTACTTGTGTGAGAATGACAACGTTGTTGGAAGGTCGACCCTTGCGTTGAGCGACTCGGCAAAACAATGTTTTACTTACATGTATAGAGGATGTCCAAGATGTGGTAAAATTGGTTGTGTGACAATTTGGTAGTACTCGGTCATAACATCAAAAATTAGGTCATGAATTAGGCTCACGTTGTAGGAAATTTGGTCATGAGTTAACAGTCTTTACTTTATGTTGTCGGGACATGGCTAAACAAGACTAGAGCTCGGTGTGTCGGTCCACTATGTCAAAATTTTGGTAGTGAGTTCTCTATGTTAACGTGACAATATTGAAACATTGATTATGATTCGCTTTCTGTGCTACGATGTCGAAAATTCGCTTTATGTATTATTATGAAAAAATGTTATAACTAAAGTCGTCAATTTTTAACAAAAAATAAATGATAGCATTATTGACCAAAAAATGGTCACATTTTATAAAAAACCGCGGTATACAATGATCGCATAGGAGACCTACTAATAGTCAATTTCTCCTAATTATTTTAAAGTAACGTTATAAAAACAGTTAATGAAACAGATGGTTACCATTGACATCGTAGTAATTAACCGTTAACTTTGATCAAAGTAGTTTGGTAATAAATTACAAGTAGATCATACAAATTAGTTGACATTAATCAAATAACACACTAAGAAAGAAAAGATGAAAACCTGCAAAAACGGGCATGGGAGATATCATCAAGATTATCGTTTATAATCGAAAAGCCAGAGGTTTCAGTGAGACTTAAACCGTCTGATATTAATATTATGGGATTAACATCCTTGGAAGCGTTCGATAATGATAACACTGCAAAACACAAAATAATTACAAATTCTATGAATAAGAACGAGGAGATTCGATTGGCCATAGAAGAATTAAGGTTTGGTGGGGATGTTGTATTGATTATTAGAGTTGTTTTGGTCAAAATGTAGATCATAGGAGAGTATCTAGTCCTACTTATTAAGTTATTATGGATTCCCTCTGTAAATAAATATTGTACTCCAAGTTAAGATAAAAATATGTGATGAAAGTGACATGTTTGTTTCTTTAACACTATTAATACGTAATGTGATGGGGGTTTTATGGTTGTTGAAACTCAATCGTGAAGCCAAATTGTAAGTGACATGTATGTTTCTTTCGCATTGTTTTTCTTTTTTTTTTGGTAATGAGGAGCAATTAAATAAAAGAAAGGAGTCAGAGTACACTTTAAAGTTAAAGGAAGGGGGTCGGGGCCTCGGGGGAGAGCTCGACACAATTGTCGAGTCCAAAAGACAAGTAGAAGAGTCCAAATTACATAAGTACTAAGCAAAAGAGGAGGGTTAGAACCATCAATAGTTTCCAACGTTTGGTCCTTTGTCTTTCCTGGAGAAGACGCAAGGGCATCAACGACGGTGTTGGTACACCTGAGCTCAAAGATGATCCTCAAAGACGGTGAGTCCCTTAATAGTTCCCTGCATTCCAAGATAATGTTAGCTGAATGACCAATGTCTCCATGAAAGAAACCATTGAACAACATCGCTTGAATGGCTCCAAGACAGTCGGAGCTAGTAAGGTAGTTTCCGTCATGTTCAAAGGCAAAGACAATGCCATATTTAATAGTCAAATGTTTACTCATAAAGGGAGTCTTTTAAGATACAAATATGAGTAAGTAATACATGATGATCATGATCATGATGATATATGAATTCTTGTGTAAAGCGGTTTTAAAGTAATATAACTGTAAAAAGGAACAAACACAACCATATTAAAAGGTAAAAGTGTTTACTAAAGCAATGTAGTGGGAAGTCCGAAGGGGAACGGCGCGGGATGCCTGATGAAAGGTTTTTGTCGCGCACCGCTCAAGCAAAAACAATTTATAAAACCCAACTAATGCGATAACGGAAGTCGGGGTCGAACCACAAAGGATGGAGGGGTCAACTACAAGCTTGAATGTGTCCTATTCTAGCCTAACAAGAATTTAGTGAGGGGACTAAAAAAAGAGCTACTAAACGCAACAAATTGCTAAAAATAATAAGGTTGTAAACAAATTATGGAGAACTAAGGTAAAGGGTTCATCTTAGGGGATCAATGGGTTAGTCAACTAATTAGCAAGTGGTGGTAAGTTTGAGTAGAAGACCAAGCTATCGCATTTGTCTCAAATTACTCATATAAACACTAGTCTAATCATCTCTACCACCGTCGCTTAAGAGATAATCAAACGCTATTCGATAAAGTGCGTAACTTTCGTTTAGGCAATTCATCGAACACCTAGTGTGCATATGAGTAATAGTCTAATTATCACCACGAATCCACTAATTATTCAACTAATTCTCCCACATAATCCTCCCATAGGTTCCCCTTAAACCCTAGAGGGGAAACTACTCACTCATATTGAAAGAAAGGAAGCAAGCAACTAGTCAATAAAAACAAGGGGATGAACATCATATTTAGAAAGGAAGAATTCTAACAATCAAATGACAAATAATTAATTAGAAATGAAATAAATGGCATAAACAACTAAAAGGTGAAAAATTTATACCAACAATACTTGTATTAATGAATAGGGAGAATGTCTTCACCCCAAAACCTTCAATACAAACCCAAGACAAGACTAGGATAGTTTTCCTAAGAGAGACTAAATCTAGTAACTTGAATTGAGAAACTAAACTTAATTAAGGAATGATTAAGAGAATAATTAGTAAGTATTAGAGATTACAAATATTCTAGGGTTTTGTGCTAAGAGTTGATAAAAAGATAGATACAAAAATTAGGGAGAGGGTATATATAGGTGTCTCCAAATTTAGGAAAGAAATTAGATGAGGATTGCTAAAATGCGGACTTGTGTTCCCGGCCGGGTGCCCGACCACCCCTCCTGACCGGCTCGGAACACATCAGACTCTTCCTTTTCTTCCTCTTCAAAAAATATTCTAAGTATAGGAAATGAGGTCCAAGACGGGTGCCCCGGCCGCCGGCCTTATGGCCAGCCTGGAACACATCAGTATCTTCAAGCTTCTCCATTCCTCTCTGTTTTTGCGCAGGCCGGGTAGTGATCCGGCCGCCAGGTACCCGGCCGGCGCTACCTGGCCTCTTCTTTCTTCCGTTCTTCTTCCTTCTATTTGGGGAGATGTTGTCTGAGCCGCGTGGCCGGCCGCCGGTCCTTGGGCCGGCCTGCGCCACCTGTTAGCTCTTTCTCATTTCTTTTTCTTCTCATTTTCAAATCCAGACTCATGCAAGGCCTTTATCCACCGATTTCTTCGTTTCCGCCTTAATTCCTGCAAAATAAGACCGACATTCATAGCATGAGAAATCGGGAAGCAAAATGCAATTAAGGGCACGCAAATCCGTGTAAACGGGCCAAAATGGGGACGAAAACGAGAGGAAAAATGTGACTAATTAAATGCTTATCAAAGTTCCCCACACTTAAGACTTACTCGTCCTCGAGTAGGTAAACAAGATTCGAGACCCATATGTACCCTTATTCAACACTACACTAATACTAAGGCTACTACCTAAACTACTAATAATATCCGATGGTAGGCAATTAACGGGCCTCCTTCGTCCCTTCAACTCACAACGAGATACTAATGAGGTAGAGTACCTCCTTGCAAGGCAAGTAGGGGCTTGCTCAAAATCGCGATACATCCAAATGATAAGCACGTAAGACCATGACAAGAATGCATCTAACAAAATAATAATCACACGCCTCATCCATGTGACGAAAGTATCTATGAGGAAAACCGTCTAAATAAATGCATGATCCTTATAAGCCACTAGTATCATAAAGCATGGAAAAGTGTTCGCCTCCTAGCGGTGCAAGTCTAATGAGAAATTTGAGCTCCGTCTACTATTTGCTTGGTCAAAAGTGATAAAATGGAAGATGGAAATGAAATTCTCGTGACGTTATTAATCACAATAGCATATGGAATTCACGTTTCTCAAATAAATGAGACACAAGGGTCGTCCCGTCTCACTATCCAATTCAAGGGTAAATGATCCAAGAAAGGTTAAAGGAAAAGGATATTTGAGTCTTATTGCTTGCAAAATTTTCATTTCAGCACTTTGTTTTCTCTCTTCTCTTTTTCTCCCTTTTTTTTTTTCTTTTTCTCTCTTTTGGAGTTGCATTCTTGATTTGCAATTATTGGCATGATAGCACACGGTTTCCGTCAAGGACACGCGGTCGGAACCAACAATAGGGGTATCCCCACTGTAGTGGCATCGAAAGGGACCCAAGATCAGGATCCACTAGAATCCCTAGGAGTTCCGTTTTGCATTTCCTTGACGAAAACAAGAAAACATGATATTTGACTCAATATTTTTAGCTTGTTTGATTTGTTTCCTTTGTTGAGTAAAAGTGGAAGAACAATGAATCAAGGTTGGTTGCATAGTAAGACGGTCACCTAAGAATTCTTTCAACTAACGGAATATTCACATCAATTGAGGTTGTCGAGGTGGAATAAGCGCAAACTCGTGACTCGGCTTTAGTAGACGGGTCAAAACTCACTAGAAATGCACAACCTAGGGCGTCTAAAATTCCACGATTAAGATGAACACTTTATGAATGAAAAAGTAGCTAAAAGGGACTATGCACATTCAACAAGTTTTCCAAATAGAGAATTATAAAATCATTTTTCTAAATGCAACTATATGGCATGATGCAATTTAGCATATATACAACCTAAATGCACATGCTCTAACCGACTATATGGCACACAAGCTAATACTATCTCCAAAAAGCACATAGGTGGCACACATGCCAATCAAAAAAAATCCACAACATCGTCAACGACACATCCCGTCCTCCTCAAACAACAAGTAAGAAGAAAAAGAGATAGAGGAGAAGAAAATAGAAAAGATCTCACCATAGCGTCTTGTTTTTCCCTTTTTCGTGCCTCTTATGATGTGGGGCGCACCTATGGATGGAGATAAGAGGAAACACACGACAATATATACAAAATAAACTATATACAAACTAATTTAAACATATTGTTTTGGAAAATTTTCAAATTTTTTGATTTTTAGGCATTTTTCGACTTTTTTCAAATATCAACGATATATACAAAAGGAATAAAACTCTCCCCACACTTAAGTCTTACTCGTCCTCAAGTAAGTGACTCAATTATGAAAAGAGGGGCAAAAAGAAAAATAAAACAAGTTTTTGGCGGTTTTTTTTTTTGGGAATTCCCTCTCCACACTTAGGTATTTACATGGTGTCAGGGGTGAATTCAAAACAAATAACATATTTTTGGTATTTTGGAAAGTTTTCAATTTTTTTTTTTTTTCGAATAAAATGCAAATGCACGATTCTAGTCTAAATGCTCAAAAGAAATACAATGCAAACTACACTATATGGATGCAAGACTTAAAATGTGACGATATTTTACAAAATAAAATTCTAATGCAAGCCTAAATGAATGCAACTAAATGGATAACTAAACTAGGATATATTACAAGTATCTAAATGCATACAAAAATGTAAACATGATGAAGATTTGGATTTAAGGGATCATACTCATGGGTGGTCTAGGTATCCCGTCTCAGGAGAAACCACTAAAATAGGTGGGTGTAGCATCAATATGGCCGCTTCCGGCCGCCGCATAAGACTCATCTACACCCCGGCTCCCGATCCTGAGCCAGTACCATCCAATATCTCGAACCTAGGCCCCATCCTATCGAACCACTCGGCGTTTTGGGCCGCCGTCTCGGGATCCGCCTCCTCATCATCAACAGCCGGTTGAGCAAAAACCGGCGAAGAATAGTAATCATGATGGGCATTAAAGTCCCCAAACACCCTCGAACCCTGATCATACCCACCCTCGGGCCACATGAAATAAGATGGATGCGGGCTAGTGGGCTCCCTATACCCCTCCCTACACCAATTATCATAGGAAGGGTATTGGCCAAATGCCAAGTCATAGTACATCCGATCCATCTTTTGGGACAAGACCGCTCTCTCCATAGCTTCCTCATCTCTCTCCTTAGCCGCAGTCTCTCTATCCCTAGCCGCCGCCTCGGAGGCCAAAGTCATATCAGCCATGAACTTAATCAAGGAAGGATCTAAAGGTGGGTAGCTAGGAGTGGTAGAAGAGGATGTCTCGGGTTGGGAAGAATGAGGCCAAGGACGCCATTGTTGCACGGGTGGTTGATGATGAATAAAAGAGGGGTTCACATAAGGCAAGGTAGTAGGAGTGGGGCCTTGTTGTTCTCTCCTATAAGTGGTGACGGGGATAGTGGGATCTCGCCTAAAAGCGGTGATGGGAGCTAATTGATCTTGAGGGTTCTCTGCTTGAGGATTCTCTTCCTCTAAGGGGAGGAGATAATGCTCACTATCGGGAACAACTCTCATAGCCTCACTGTTTGGGAGGGGAATGGAGTTTCTCCCTCGGACCCTCCAATATAATTTCCCGTCTTCAACGCGCCTCACGACCCACTTAAGCTTTGTTGTTATATACTCCTCCGTCAATAAAGAACTCCCCTTCAAACACTTCAATTTCCTCTCATCAAAAGCATTCTTGCAAAGAGCATTGGCTATCTTTGTAACAATTCCCCCAATGTGAAACCCGGTTGGGCTAAAAGGATCATTAGACAATTTTTGGAAATGAAGAGCAACGTGGTGACCAATGTTTACCCCAAGTTTATTCGGCTTTTGAAACAAGTAAGCCGCTAAAATAGAGAGCTCATCGGACCGGAAGTTGTGGCACTCTTCCCTCCCAAACAAGGTCCAACCCATGAATCTATGCCAAATTCGAATAGGAGCGTTGTGGCAAGGATTTGCCAGTTTCTTAGCCCCCTTCTCAAATTTCATCCCCGAAATTGCGGTCCACACATCATTCAAGTTAAAATTCTCCGGGACCTTGTAAGTTTTGTGAAACTTGACACCCAAAACCTTACAAAACTTCTCCAAAGGGATGGTAAAAGCAACATTAAGAAGTTGGAAAGTAACAAACTTGACCATGCCTGTATTACGGTCCTTATCATGACTAAATGTACTCAAAAATTCCCATGTAAGACGGGGGTAAGTGCGAAAGTGCTGGTCGTAAAGCTCCCCCATCCCTAAACCTTTAAAGAGTTCTAAGGTCACGGTATCAAAGCCTAAATTTCTCATAGAATTTTTACAATGAATCGAGAATGGGGAAGGTGACGGCGTTTAAATCATTGGAACTTACCTCTAGCAATCTCACTATTGAAGATAACATCCCGAAAGTCTTCATCCGGACCCATTCCTTCGATTACTTGTTGAAGTCTAGCCTCTAATTCCGCCCCAAGTTAAGCCCTAGTCCTCTTTTTGGGTTGTTGTTGAGCCATGAGTAATTTTGAGCAAAAATCAGATCGAATTGGGAAACATTGGGGAAAAAATTGAGGAAAAAATTGAGGGTTTTGATTTGGGGCAAAATTTTATGGAGTGTAGTGGGTTGTTAGCTAGGTTTAATGGAGGTTTAGAGGAGTTTGTGGTGATTTTTGGGGAGTTTTTGTGAAGTTTATTGAAGGAAGAAGAAGAAAGAAAGAAAGAAATCAAAGAAGAAGAAGAATGAAAATCAAAGCCATCGTGAGAAATATAAGGTCTGATGTGTTCAGGGCCGAGCTAGGCACCGGTCGCCGGGTGCCCGGCCTGGAACACGAGACAAATTTTTTTTTCGATTTTTCTGAAATTTCATACTGATGTGCTCTGGGCCGGTATGTGCACCGGCCGCCGGCTGCCCGGCCTAGAGCACAAGTCAATTTTTTCACCTTCGAACTTTTTAATACTCACGTGCCCAGGCCGGTCTGCACACCGGCTGCCCACCCTAGAGCACCTGCTCTTCAATTCTTCACTTTGCAAATTTTTGCTTCTGGAGTGCTCTGGGCCGGTCGGGGCACCGGCTGCTGGGTACCCGGCCTGGAGCACTCTTCCCTTCTTCTCCTCGCCTTCTAGTTCACTAGAAAAATATCCTAAGTCACCAACAATCTCGACTCAATCAACATTTCCCAACGACACGGTTTCGAACTAAACCCGACTACAATTGTTTCAATCCCACCAAAGACTTCTTTCAAAGACCATGATTCCCGAGTATGCAATCTTAAATCCTCACAACTACTCCTAAAATGCATGCTATATACAAAAATTGATGGTTATTGAGGAACTCCACCAAACCTATCAAAGTATAAGAGCTTACAAACAAGACTCTTCCTCGGGAAGGGGATCCCCAAGAAAGAGTATTTCAACTGTGCCTTTATTCTCATCTCCATCATAGTATCGCTTCACTCTATGGACATTCACCTTGAAGTTGCCACCCTCTTCACTCCAAAGCTCGAATGCGCCATGAGGCGATATATCAATAACCTTGAAGGGCCCCGACCATCTTGACCTTAGCTTCCCCGGAAACAATTTGACCTTAGAATTGTAGAGTAGGACTTGATCACCCACGCTTATATCTTTATCCACCAACTTGGCGTCATGCCACTTCTTCGTTTGATCTTTATAAATCTTCGAGCTTTCGTAGGCATCAAGTCTCAACTCCTCGAGCTCACTCATTTGGAGGAAACGCCTCTCTTCGGCCATGTCGACGTCAAAGTTTATCTCTTTTAAGGCCCACCACGCCTTATCGGCAAATGACAAGCCTTGCCATAGACAAGCTTGTAGGGAGTTGTGCCAAGAGGAGTTTTGAAGGCGGTTCTAAAAGCCCATAGCACATCGGGGAGCTTTTGGGACCAATCCTTTCGACTTTTGCTTGTGGTCTTCTCCAAGACGGCTTTAATTTGACGGTTTAAACCTCCACTTGCCCACTTGTTTGAGGGTGTTAGGCAAGGGCGGTCTTGTGAGTGACACCATGAGAAGAGAGCAAAATATTGAAGGTGCTCTTCCTAAAGTGTGAACCCCCGTCACTAATCACCACTCTCGGGGTCCCAAATCTCGGAAAAATAGTATTCTTGAAAAGCTTGATAACAACTTTAGCATCGTTTTTTGGGGTAGCCACGACCTCAATCCACTTGGACACATAGTCCACCGCAACTAAAATGTACTCATTCCCACAAGAGTTTGGGAATGGTCCCATGAAGTCAACTCCCCAACAGTCGAAAAGCTCAATCTCAAGAATATTGTTAAGGGGCATCTCATTTCTTTGGCTTATGTTCCCCGTTCTTTGACATCTATCGCAAGATTTGACAAAATAATGGATATCTTTAAACATCGACGGCCAAAAGAAACCACCTTGTAACACCTTTGCAATGGTGCGAGATGTACCAAGGTGGCCCCCATATGCCGAATTGTGAATCATATCCAGTATTTCCATTCCTTCTTCCCTCGGAACACATCTTCTAAACATGCCATCACCACACTTGCGGAAAAGATGTGGGTCATTCCAAAAGTAGCGTTTTGAATCGTGCTTCAATTTCTTTCTAGCTCTAGCATTTAGCTCCTCCGGAATGAACCCACTCACAATAAAATTCGCCAAGTCTGCAAACCATGGTGATTTTCCACTAATCATCATCAAACTATCTTCTCTTAGCCACTCATTAATTGGGCCACTCTCATCTTTCAACCCATGGTCTTCGGTAGTCAACCTAGATAAGTGGTCGGCAACAACATTTTCCGCTCCCGCCTTGTCTCTAATCTCCAAGTCGAACTCTTGAAGTAATAGAACCCACCTCAAGAGTCGAACTCCTCCTCAAGCTATTTCCTCTAGTTCCATAGCTAGACTCTGATTCAACCATTTTTTTAATCAATGCCGACCCTTGTTGATCATTCAAATGATCGAAACTTGCCCTCGCGGATGCATTCACCATAGCCTTGGTTTGAGGGAGAAGAGTTGGAAAGAATGTTTGAGTGACATACCAATCCGCTATGCCATGATGAGGGCAACATGCAAGTAGATCAATGAATCGATCCCATGCCTCTCCCAAGGATTCTCCATCCTCTTGTTGGAAGGTTGTTATCTCATTTCTTAGCATTGCCGTTTTTGAGGCGGGGTAATACTTGCTTAGAAACTCCTTAGCTAAGGCATCCCAAGTAGTAAAAGTGTTTGGAGCATGGTTATTCAACCACCTCTCCGCCCGGTCTTTGAGAGAAAATGGGAATAACATTAGACAAAGGGTTTCCTCGGGCACACCATTTCTCTGCATGATTGCTACTCTACTCTTGAACTTCCTCAAGTGATCATGAGCATCCTCATAGGGAAGGCCTCCAAAGCTATCTCGCTCAATCAAACTCATTTGAGCCGGGTGTATCTCGAAGTTATTTGGGGCCAAAACACCGAAATTGATTGGAGATTGGGTATCATCATGATTGGGTCGGTTACGGTCACGTAAAGTAGTCATTTGTGGTTGATTTTGTTGTTGAGGTGTTGTAGGTGGTGAATTTGGTGGTGTGTTTTGTAGAGTATTGTAGAAAGGGTTTTCGAATGTGGGTTCAATGGTGTCGTTTTGTGAGTGATCGGTTGTTGGAGTGGATGTAGAAGCGGTAGAAGTATTGGCTTGTTGACGGCTAACCGTTGTTGAATTCCTTACTCGAGCAAGTGTATTAGCTGTAGAGTCCTAAACAACCTTTCGGGCTCCGGATGGCTCAAGAACAAACCTTCACCCCTAGGCATGCACTCAAAAGCAACTCAAAAACAAGTTAGACTCCTAGTGCGTTTTTGGGCACACTAGGGAAAGACAATAATGTAAGGCACTCTACAAGTAGTCAAACAACGAAACACCAACAAAAACAACAATAAGTAACTTGACTAAATCTAAGACACAAAACAAACTATGAGTTTCCTTACGCCATCCCTGGCAACGGCGCCATTTGATGAACGGTTTTTGTCGCGCATCGCTCAAGCAAAAACAATTTATAAAACCTAACTAATGCGATAGCGGAAGTCGGGGTTGAACCACAAAGGATGGAGGGGTCAACTACAAGCTTGAATATGTCCTATTCTAGCCTAATAAGAATTTAGTGAGGGGACTAAAAAAAGAGCTACTAAACGCAACAAATTGCTAAAAATAATAAGGTTGTAAACAAATTATGGAGAACTAAGGTAAAGGGTTCACCTTAGGGGATCAATGGGTTAGTCAACTAATTAGCAAGTGGTGGTAAGTTTGAGTAGAAGACCAAGCTATCGCATTTGTCTCAAATTACTCATATAAACACTAGTCTAATCATCTCTACCACCGTCGTTTAAGAGATAATCAAACGTTATTCGATAAAGTGCGTAACTTTCGTTTAGGCAATTCATCGAACACCTAGTGTGCATATGAGTAATAGTCTAATTATCACCACGAATCCACTAATTATTCAATTAATTCTCCCACATAATCCTCCCATAGGTTCCCCCTAAACCCTAGAGGGGAAACTACTCACTCATATTGAAAGAAAGGAAGCAACTAGTCAATAAAAACAAGGGGATGAACATCATATTTAGAAAGGAAGAATTCTAACAATCAAATGACAAATAATTAATTAGAAATGAAATGAATGGCATAAACAACTAAAAGGTGAAAAATTTATACCAACAATACTTGTATTAATGAATAGGGAGAATGTATTCACCCCAAAACCTTCAATACAAACCCAAGACAAGACTAGGATAGTTTTCCTAAGAGAGACTAGATCTAGTAACTTGAATTGAGAAACTAAACTTAATTAAGGAATGATTAAGAGAGTAATTAGTGAGTATTAGAGATTACAAATATTCTAGGGTTTTGTGCTAAGAGTTGATAAAAAGATAGATACAAAAATTAGGGAGAGGGTATATAGATGTCTCCAAATTTAAGAAAGAAATTAGAAGAGGATTCCGAAAATGCGGACTTGTGTTCCCGGCCTGGTGCCCGGCCGCCGGCCTCCTGACCGGCTCGAAACACATCAGACTCTTCCTTTTCTTCCTCTTCAAAAAATATTCTAAGTATAGGAAATGAGGTCCAAGTTGGGCGCCCCGGCCGCCGGCCTTATGGCCGGCCTGGAACACATCAGTATCTTCAAGCTTCTCCATTCCTCTCTATTGTTGCGCAGGCCGGGTAGTGAGCTGGCTGCCGGGTACCCGGCCGGCGCTACCTGGCCTCTTCTTTCTTCCGTTCTTCTTCCTTCTATTTGGGGAGATGTTGTCTGAGCCGGGTGGCCGGCCGCCGGTCCTTGGGCCGGCCTGCGCCAACTGTTAGCTCTTTCTCATTTATTTTTCTTCTCATTTCCAAATCCCGACTCTTGCAAGGCCTTTTTGCACCGATTTCTTCGTTTCCGCCTTAATTCCTGCAAAATGAGACCGACATTTATAGCACGGGAATCGGGAAGCAAAATGCAATTAAGGGCACGCAAATCCGTGTAAACGGGCCAAAATGGGGACGAAAACGAGAGGAAAAATGTGACTAATTAAATGCTTATCAATGCCCACCTTGACAAAGAAGGGGCGCAAGCAATCCTGTCAGGAAACCGGATATGGCCAGGTTTAAAATAGAGGAAAGAGAAGGAATAGGTCATATGAGGCGCAGGTCCCTCTGCCACATGAGAAAGAGTCGCGAGACTTCTAGCCGTACGTGGGGTCTCCTAAGGTTGATAAAAGACGAGAAAATGAAAGAGATAGAATTGATACCGCAACTTCGAATAGATAGAATCTAGGTTATATGAACATGATATTTACTATTTTATAGGTAATATCCGATGATATGGATATGACAAGAAAGATTCGGTTAACAAATTAAGTTGCAAAATTTTTGTAATTAAAAAGAAAAAAAGTGAATAAATGAAAACAAGGATTATGCTAGTAATGTCACTTGTATTAGTCAACTTATCGCCAAAACCTAATTTAATCGGTATGGTAATTAACAAATCAAGTGTGAAACTAGTCGTGACTATATGATTTATGGTAATCATAGTAATAATAAAATAAAATAAAATAAACAAGAAAAATGAAAGAAAATAAATAAAATAACAAAAGAAGAACGAGGATAAACATGATCCGAAACTATTAAAGAGCTATTGAGGCGCGAAATCCGTAGCTAGCCTTAGATGAGGCGGGGCGCCATTAGCGAAATAACAAGCTTCTAGAGTTCTAGTTCTGATAATATCGAAGTTTCACTAATTCTTTGGATATTTGGGATCGTATTATGTTTAATTCACACCGATTCTTTTACAAGAAAATAAGTGAGGAATAGGAGTAATAATTACACCCTCACATTTACATGTTTGATGTTTGTGAAATAGACGACTATTGAGACGGTTGATCGAAGTGCGACTACTCGTTATCAAAAGTAAGTTCAAAGAGTGCCTTTAGAAAAGTATGTTGTTAAAAATATGTTAGTTGAAAAATATGTTGTTTATTGATCAAATTGGTCGGTAAAATGCAACAGCGACGGTTTCGAATAGATGTCAGGTCTAGAATGTAATAGGGGAAGAGAAGAGACAGACACTCGCATTTTTATTATCTGGTGCACATGGGTGTGTAATTTCACTAATTCATGGTGTGCGCCGTAAGGATACGCAAGCATCTAGGCATCTAGCCAAGGCTGGTTAGGGATCGAGGCACATGGCGCTACATCTATGTTTATTGGAAGGTGCATATAGTATGTCTCTACACATTGGTTTTGAAATGATTTTAACATTTGTAGCTCCAAATAAATATGAAATAAAATGATGAAATATTTACATTTTCAAGCAATGCAAGAATCTTCTCCAATTCGCCAATGTAACACATGCTTACCGAGACATGTTATAGTCCAATCCTCATTGGGTGGTATTCGAAGGTGCAAATATCTACATATCTACAATATTACAAATAATAATTAATTGATTGTAAAAAAAAGAAGAAAAAAAATTACTCAAAAAAAGGAACAAAATACCAAGATCACAAAGATGCATAAAAAAAATGATTAGGAGTTTAAGAGACATGGGTGAGGCCATAAAGGATGTTCCTCATAAGCCACTTAGCCATAACACGATAAGCATGTTGAGTGAGATGAATTCCATCCCAACTTATGTGGTGTTGAGGATTTTTGCAAGCAGGAACTCCTACATTTCCACATAATCTCCCAAAGTTGAAGTTGTACTCATTGTCGCCGTCACCACAACATGCCCGACGTAAGACATTTCTCTCGAACCCTGCATGTTGGATGTAATAGCTTGCTCTTAAACGATTGTCAAGAAATGGCCCGTCCTATCTAACACCGGTCAAAAAGGCCTCATTTTTAAGCAATATCATCACATTTTCCATGTTAATTATACGGAGTAACAATTAACAACGAGAATTTAACAACCAGATCAACAAACACTTGAAATCAAATGAAAAAAAGGTCACCAGCAAAATCAAAAGTTAATAACCAAAATTGCCAATATAATTAGGTATGATTTCAAATTGGACGTCTTTATTCAATTTACTTTACCGTATAATGATCAAAGAAAATCCCAATTCTCCTACACCAATGAATGCTAAAAATGCAAATAAAAATAAAAAGTGGGTAAACTAACCATGGTAACTAGGATGTTGAAGAGCTTCATTGAAGGCAGTGTAATAATCCGCGTAAACAATGGTTGCATTTGGATAATTCTTCTGAAGTCCTCGAATAGCTTTTTGAAGCTGACTGTTGTGGTGCTTCGCAAAGTTATTCAAGTGTTTAAGGCATTTGTGATCGTCATACAATGTTGCATCATTTGATTTGAAAATAGCAAGAAATACGATCATGCAACCAACTGGGAAATTCCCAGGTACAATTATTCGAGTTGCACCGAGATTTATAATTTCCTTCATAAACCATTTTTAATGAAATAAGTTAGCAATAGTGTTTATAAACATACACGGATAAGGGGAGAGGCTTCCACATCTTTCACATCTACTCCCTAATTTCTACTACCTCCCATACAGACGGCCAGACCAAACTACCTACTTATCAAAATTTTCCTCGCATATTTGTGGATTATTATGAGTAATTTAGTATGGATGAGAGGGAGTACATTCCTATACGGAACAAGAAGAATTAAGGATAATATTAGAATAACATGCTGGAGTTTTATGGATTGTGAAACCAAACCTTAATGCGAATGGGTCACAAACTCACAACCACCATCGGGTCGCCGTAGCTGCCAGGAATTGCTGTTGGGTACTACTCATATACTGGCGAATACAGTACAATTACCAGCCGTATAAGTTAAATAACAACTATTTTGGCTACCCTCTCTGAAACAAAATCGACACAGAAAGCTAAAAATCCTAAAGTGATGGTCACTATCTTGCGTGAGAGTCAATATTTAATACCATGGTCAGTATTGTGTCCATGTCCATCAGATCCCCAAATATGAGATCCAGATGCATTTAACAACCAACAGAGTAAACTAAGATTTAAATCCGCTTCTTCGTGTAGAGTCGAATGATCCTAAGTTCCTAACAATGAACCTGCTATATATTTTTTAGGAGAACTCCAGAAACTATAGTTGTGGGAGTGACGGGCCCGATATATACAACCTTATTCCAAAAACTTAGTTTTCCCTCATTATCTATGATAATTGTGTCAACAGCCACAAGTTCAGTGGCACGAGATAACATTTTATTATAATACAAAATTAAACTCGGTACTAACAAAATAACAGTTCACCTTTATGGCCGCTGTTATTGTGTCAACAACTTCAGGCACCATTTGATACGCAACAGAGATGGGTTTTCCCTGGAAAAACACAAAATTGTAATCATTGCCTCCGATTTCACCCATCAGAAATAGCCCTTTTGCGAGCTCCTTTTTGCATTCTGGAAATACAAACCAGTTGACTGAGTCACGATAGAAAAAAGTAGTAATCAATCCACAATTTGTTAGGGAGTCTATTGAAACTGCTAACCCAGAATGAAATCCTTATTAATACGCTAACGAAACATAGCCTTCATCATCAAGTACTAAACTTCTACGGAGTAGTATTCTCTTAGTGACTGGCGATCTCATATAAGAATAATAAATAAATTTTTGTACCAGTGTTAGAGCACGCTACCTGATGCATTAGAACAAATGGAATCCAGATGGGATTTAAACCAACCAAGCTGCACAGACAAGGAATGATTGGTGGTGGTTGATACGACGTTGTATTTTGATACCAATCTAGTATCATTCATAGCCGTAGCGCCACTAACAGCAAAATTAACCCCATGAGTAAAATTGCCATCTTTGTTAAGGTAGGCATCAAGTAATGGCAGCTTCAGGAACTTGGCTACATAAATCGTCATATGACAAGAAACAAAAGTATTTAGAATACTACAATCATGGTACTCCGTCATAATACAAATCTTAATCTTAGACTTGATCCAAAAATTGGCCGTCGTTAATTAATCACGATTGTTATACACATAGTACTATTTACATCATATATGTGCTCAATACTGCCTCAATGCAGTCAAAGAGCCTCTAAAACCTTAATAACTACTTGGTGGCAATTATACTCTACATTTGATGTAGCAAGAGACGAAAAAGATAATATATGCAATGATACGTGGTCTTACCAAAATAATCGACCATAAGAAGTCCATCGGAACAACGACCAGCTGGCCTATGGAAATAGGTGTTTCCATAGGGAAACTGATTAAAATTAGAGAGTGGCTGATCATGAGCATAGTTTCCAGTGTCGGATATTGAATCTCCAAATTGATAAATGGCTTCAATTGGGGGACTTCTCTTGATGAGTGTAAATATACCAATATAAAACAAATGGCATTCAGAAAATTACATGCTTGGTAAGCATATGCAATGTATCACAACAAACTTAATCACTTAAATTTGATTCCAAAGTTAAAACATCAATATAACAAACATACATATGTTTAAATAGAAGATAGAGTCGTCTCTTGTTCCCAAAATGTAAAATTTATCTTTGGTTTAATTCTACTCAACTACTCCGTAGTTGATACCGCATATAACACCGTCACATATAAGTCATCAATTTTGAGAACTCTACTTTTTTGTACATGTTAAATGAAGCGCAGTACATACATGGGGAGGTGGCCTATCGTCACGATATCACCATCTCAACTACTAGGCTAAGACCTCCTCGGTAGCACTAAACTATACTTTAGGAAGCCCATTTAAGGGTATAAATTCTTCCCTAACTTTAAATCTTGACTTGGAAACTAATCAGATTGTTAGCGTGCTGAAGCACGTCCCGGTCATTTGTTTAGTTTTACATTGGCATCAAAATTAAGGAAATAGTAGGGGATTATGTGGTTGTGCTTAGTGGAGATAAGTGGACAATAGTTTTAAAATAAAAATGATAAACAAATAACTGAAGTGAGGGAATATATACTTAATAATATGATTAGAATCCGGAAGAAAAAAAAAAAAGAGAAATGAAAGAGTGATGAAAACCTGATGAAGGTGGTAAAAGAGAAATGATCAAGGATATGATCCATGATAGAGAAGGAGGTTGACTGAAAGTTATTCAGGCCGTCAGATATCAAAGTGATGGGATTTGGACCGTCTTTGATGTTGTTTGATAAGCATAACCCTGCTAAACTGGACATCAGTAGAGCTCCTACTAAGGACGAATATCTGGGACCTCCCATTTTCGTGGAGATGAACATATTTCCTACTAAAAAAAATGCAAATGGTTAAATCATAGCTAATATTAGTAATAGCAGCATTTTCTACTCAAATTTAGATCTAACACTCATAGATTAACACATATGGTGATATGGCCACCAGGGATCGCAATGTATCCCGGAAAAATATCAAGGATATACATAACCGGCAAAGGGGTCTGTTAGGTCGGGTCGGGTCAAGTCGGATTTGTCAATTTATCGTTTACTTCGGGTTAGGTCGGGTCCTTTCGGATTTCAGGTATGTTTCGGGTTTGTTGGTTGGGTCATTTTCGGGTTAACGGGTCGGGTCGCTGCGGGTCAATAGTTATTTCAGGTCGACTAAGTTCGAGACGCCTTAATTTGAGTCGGCTTCTTATAGATTCTAATTTTACCACGTGTCGTAATATAACGTTCAAGATAAAAAAAAATTATGTTATTGGATAGAAGTGTTTTAAGGTATATTCAATATTAGTTTCGTCAAATTAATGTAATAATATTAAATTTGACTTCAAATTAGCTTATTATGGTCACTTCCGGTCATTTAAATCGGGTCACTTTTGGATCGGGTGATTTCGGGTCGGGTAGTTTCGGGACAGGTCAGTTACGGATCTAATAGAACTCATGTCAAGTTCGGGTCGGGTCAGGTTAATTCGGGTTTCGAATTATATTCGGGTTTTGCAACTCGGGTTAGGTTCGGGTCTCGGGTTAGCCTTTTCGGGTCAGGTCATTCGGGTCGGGTTGATTTTGTTAGGTCTAATTAGGAGTAGACTTGGTAATGGGTTATTTGGGTCGGGTCACTTTGAGTCGGATTGTTTCAGGTCATGTTATTTTCAGGTCAATATTTATCGGGTCGGGTTATTTTTTGGACTCGTCATCATGGGCCATATCATTTTGGGTCGAATCATTCTTAGTCGTTCGGGTCGTTTCGATCAGGATTTTGCTTAAAGTAAGTCTTTTCAAGTAGTGCGGGTCACACTTTTCGGGAATCAGACCAGCCTTATGGGGTCTATCATTCATTCGGGTCGGATAAGTTTTGTCAGGTCTAGATAGTATCCATATATGTAGAAAAAGATCCGAAATGAATCACATGGTCGAGATCCATATCTTACCCTTTGATCATTTTTTATTCTTTTAAAAATATTAAGTTAAAAAAATACTCATAATATTTTGGGATAAAAAATTATTACTTCGCATATCTTTTTTTCTACAATGTATTTCCATAAAATACACTATACTTTTTTACTAATATGTTTTATTAAAAAAATACTTTATGTTCTTTATTGTTATTATATAGGAAAACATTTTAATATTCTTAAAACTTTAGCTTGAATATGTGTATTACTCCGTATAATACTCCCTCTCATCCACTATAAAGACAACATTGACTTTTTATTATAATAATGCATGCGTGTAGAGAATCTTTGGTATTATTTGTAATATATAAGAGAAAATATAGTCATGTGAGATTTTCTTTGATTCATCGTCATGAATGCTATAAGACTATAAAATATTTATAATTTTTAAGAATGTGTGGCTAAAGATATTCACGTTGTAAAACACGCGTCGACAAGTGTGAAAAGGTTCATGTTACCTTTTGGAGTGGATGAGAGAGAGTACAGACGAATAGTATGTTAAGTCGCTATACAAACCAAAAAAGCAGTATGTGGGTCTATCAAAACCGATCCGATCTGAATTACCCGAAGTACTTCTAGGAAATATGCTGATCTCCATGGAATGTCAAGTCTTTAATAATTAAAAAGTGATTTTTATGAGAATTTCAAATCTTCTGGGGGTAAGAAGCTCTTTCTCCGTCGTGGCATAGTTAATTTGTGCTTCATCATGGGTCTTGCTTGAGTAATATATTGCAAGCACAGCTTTGTCTTTACGTTGGTCAAGAACCGCGCCAACGACATAGTCACTTGTGTGCCATGTCCCAATTTGGAGATTGGATAATCGATGTCGAAATTAGAGCCTTTTTTATCCTATCAAATGCCTCAAGACAATCATTAGTAAAGTGGAAAGGGGTATCCTTGAGTAGAAGTTAGGTATGTTGTTTAGCAATTTTTTGAGAAGTCCTAAATGAACTGAAGATAGATTCCACCATGACCAAGGAAGCTTATAACCCCCTTCATATTAGTAGCTGGGGGCAATTGCTCAATCACTTCCACTTTTCCACAATCTACTTGGATACTCTTTTCCAAAATCAAATGACCGACAACTACCCTTTCATTCACCATGAAGTGGCATTTCTCCCAATTTAACACAAGACTCACTTATTCATATTTTTGCAAGTCCAAAGATAACTTATGCAAACATACGTCAAAGTCCTTCCCATATACACTAAAGTTGTCCATAAAAACCTCCATGATAGACTCAATATAAATGGAGAATATGCTCATCACGCATCTTTGGAAGGTGGTCGGGGAATTGCAAAGCCAGAAGGGCATTCTCCTTTAGGAAAATGTGCCATACGGGCATGTAAATGTGGTCTTAGGTTTGGTCATTTAATCGGGATTCTTCCCGTCAAGATAGCAAAAGTATTTGTTAGAAGCAAGTCTCTCAAGTAATTGGTTAATAAAAGGGAGAGGAAAATAGTCTTTTCTAGTGAGGCATTCAACCTATTATAATATATACACATTTTACATCCCGTCAGTACCCATGTTGGTACCAGTTCATTCTTGTCATTTATTTACTACCGTGGACCCATCCTTCTTGAGTTCTTGGGCACCACTTTCACGGGGGTTACCCAATCCGAGTATTAATTAGGTAGATGATCCCCGTATCTAGTAGTTTTATTACTTCACCCTTAAATACTTCTTGCAAGGTGGGGTTTAGTCTCCTTTGGGGTTGTCTCCTATGGTTGTGGTCATCTTCCATATGAATTTGGTGAATGCACAAGTCGGGACTAATTTATTTCAAATCATCTAAACTATAACCAATAGCCTTTGCATGCTTTCACAACACACACAACAAAGCATCAACTTGCTCACCATCAAGGTGAGCATTCACAATCACAGGTTTACATTTGGAATCATCAAGACAGGTATACATCAAATTTGAGGAGATGGGTTTAAGAGAAGGAGTTTGTACCTCAACCGTACAAGTATTTTGAATGATAGATTCAAACTTCAATAGTTTTTCCTCAGTAAGCTCCCTTCCTTCCAAAACTGCCTCAAGTAGGTCAAACTCAAACTCATGTAACTATCCCGGAACATCCATTGAATCTAATGTCAAAAGGGCCTCCAATAGATCTGTGACACCCTCAAATTTGCGGAAAGAAAAAAATAATTTAAATACATAAAAGATGATAATATATAACAAGGGTGTCATAAAATAAAAAGGGTCATTACAAAACGGAAATAATATTATACAAAAGAAATATACAAGACGGGAGACATATCTCCCGTATAAATACGGAAAATAATA
>JAIUZE010021482.1:6934-17759 GCA_022085475.1 Heliosperma pusillum | reverse complement strand
TCGCTTGATGGGCTCATAACAAAACTGAACAAAACCACGCTTGCAAGTGGGAGAACCAGAATTCTTGGTAGTCCACTTCTTGGTGGTTGGGTCAAAGAAGTTCTCTCCCCAAAGACGCTCCATCATCTTAGACTCATCAACTCCAAATTTGGAGGCATACATCTTCGCGAAGTTGGTGAGAGTAAATGCCCACCCATGAAGACCAGCTGAGAAAGCAACTGTCCCTTTCTCAGGGTAAACTTGGACATCACCAAGAAGAGGGTCTTCGTAGGTAGCCATAATGACATTAGCATTCTCAATAACCTTCTGGAAGGTTGTGTAAGCCTCCTCTCCATCAAACTGAAGCTCAAGGAAACAACGGTCCATTTTGTTAACTGTCAAAACAGGCCTGATTCTCTCACCAAGAGCTTGGCGCAGAACGGTTTCAGTCTGGACACACACACCCTCAATACAGTCAACAACAACAAGTGCACCATCAGTGATACGCAGAGCAGCTGTAACCTCAGATGAAAAGTCAACGTGCCCAGGGGAATCGATAAGGTTGATCAAATAATCATTGCCTGAACGCTTCCCCTTATAAGCTTTCAAAGACTCATCTGTCATCTCATAGTACAAGGAAATTCCTGTTGACTTGATGGTGATACCACGCTCAGCTTCATCTGCACGAGTATCAGTCATTCGAACATCACCAGCAACTTCTTGGGCAATGATACCAGCAGCAGCGACTAAAGAATCGGTGAGCGTTGATTTTCCTGTAAAGCAACAATATATCACGAGATAAATCAGTAGCGCACTTAAAATGTTGGAGACTAAAAACAACCTGCATAAAACTCAAAAAGTGGATAATACTCGTAAAAGAACTACCAAATCAAGTAGTCTCTTTACATCAAAATGTATACAAAAGCTGTTTGAAAGTCTTGTTCACACGCAAAAATCATATTCTATAGTCAATGTTTTTCATATAACATGACGAAAAAGAAGAATCAGTTCACAAGTGAGCTTTATAAAATTTATCAAAAAAGTAACAATTTGTGCATTGGCAAGTGTGTAAGAGGGAAATGGTGTGTTTGGATACGAATAGAAAGAGTAAATCAAATAGAAGGAAGCATAACCATGGTCAACGTGGGCGATGACAGACATGTTACGGATGTTCTCTTTCTTGTCCATGATCAAACGTAGCTCCTCTGCAGTAAACTTCACCTGAAGTTTCACAAAATGAACATCAGAATAGAAAGCCAATCACTCAATTCAACGTATAATACACAAAGCAGGAATATTCAGTAGAAACTAATTTAAAGCAAAATATGATTACCATTTTTGCTGTTTAGATAACTGACGGACAAAGCCGACAACCAAATGCTCCAATAAAGGTCTTCAACAAACCCTGTATGGAATTATACACAAAGCAGAAATATTCAGTAAAAATCTCAATGGTCTGTGTCAATAAAGTCATAATAATAAGATAGATGGAACCATCTCAACCAAAACCTTATGATATGGTTGAAGCTCAACTATTATATTTACATCCTATTACGCCCCCTCACTCGAATGCCCATTGGGCTTGAAGAGTGGTTAGGATTTGAACTCGTGACCTTCGGTCACACTAGCTCTAATACCATGATAGACACCCCAACTATTATATTTCGCAAATTCTTATTTCAGACAGATCTGAAAAATAAGACGAGATTATGGCACTTTTTGGTAAAATGTAACCATAGTTTCTAGCAACTTGTTTTCAATAGCAGTCTTATTTAAAATCTATATTTATATCCTATTACTAACAATAGAAATCGTTGACCGTTAATTAACTAAATTAACACTGATGAAATTAAAATATGATGCTCATCTGCTAGATCGTTGAAGAAACAGTGAAAATCAATTATTCATTTAAATCTGTTAAAAAACAAAAAAAAAAAACATGCTTCAGTTTACTGTTAATTAACTCATTATAATGGCTACTAAATCTAAACATGATACCAAAAGAAAAAAAAAATTACTTTTACTAAGTTTGTGCAAAGTCGTCTTACACAAAAGTTATAAATATTCAATAACAGATTCACAAAAGTGACAAGTGTTGATTCATTTTTAATCTAGCTACTTATGGAATAAATCAAAACCTAAAAGAGTGAATATATATCAACAACAATAATAATCATCAACAAATAAAAATAAAAAATCAAAATAGTACTAGATATTTAGATGATAATGAAGCTGAAGAAGAACCTGAGGAGAGAGAAAGTGAGTGGAGAGGAATAGAGGATATTTGTGATGAAAATAAATGGTTGAATGATATATTTGTTATTAGTGACTTATAGAGCTCCTGGCCCTACGTTATGGAATAGTTTAATCCCCGCCAAAATGGAATCTTTTCACTCCAGAATTTAGGACATCTATTTTCTTTGTTTATCATGGTTTAAAACTTAAAATGAATGTGTGTTTTTTTTTTTTATAAGGTAAGGAAATTAGGTTAATCCTTTAGGATAGGACCAACTTATCTCTTCCTTTTAATGAGGGAGGTGAATTGAAGTCATCGGCTATCAAACCATCTCGAAAGATTTGGACAAGAATGTCCAATAGAGGCCATAAAGTCCGCAACTTTGTTGGCCTCACGAAAGCAGTGATTAAAAATCAGTTCCTAGAAGAAATGAAGGTCTGGTCTCACATCTTTGATAATACTTGATATTTTCCACGGAATTTGCTAGTTACCACGAATCGAGTTGATAACACATAAATTATCACCTTCAACAATCAATTTTGAAATTCCTAAGTATTTAGCTGCTAAAACGCTTTCTTTCAGAGTCAGTGCTTCTGCAACAAGTATACTATTAGATCCGCATTTTTTTGCTTCTAACAAGACAACTTTCCCATTATGATCTCTAATACAATAACCTAAAGCAGCGTTATTTTCATCTATGTTGGACCCGTCAATATTTAGCTTTAGAAAACCGCTTCTAGGTTTTTCCCACCAAATTTCTTTTTTGTTAACATTGTTGCTAACGGATTTGTCTATATCGGGGTTGTTGATATCCTTATGTCTAGTCTCATTCCATATTTTAATGCTATTATTGTATAAAGTAATAAGATTGTTGATATTGATATGAACATTATTAAAGATGTTGTCGTTTCTATAAAATCAAGCATTCCACCAGATAAAGATAACCTTAATAAAATCCTTTTTTGGAATTAAATCTTTTAGATGATTAATTTTCATCAAAAAACTTTGACTAGAAAGGCTATCATGAATTTGCAAAAAAGAGTTAAAGCTCGTAATGTTCATGTGTTGAATAACAGAGCCAATCAAGGGGCATTCGAAAAAGAAATGCACCCTATTTTCAGAAGAATGGTTACACAAAATACAATGAGGTGGGACATTAATATGAGTTTTAAGAAGCCTATCTTTCGTAGGTAGGCCGTCAACACAATTTTTCCAAAGAAAAAATTTTAGCTTTGGAGGAATATTCAAGTTCCAAATCCAGAAAAATTCACACTTGTCAAGATTATGGTTTTGGTCGAGCAAACCTTGTGCTAACCAAGTAGCTGTTTTGGTAGAAAAAATTCCATCTACAGACAATCCCCAAAGAAGGGTATCTGGAATATCATTACTTGGCAATGGAATATTAGTTATTTGATTAACAGTTTCGTTATTCACCAATTCCGCTAATTTACAAACATCTCATTGTTTATCAGGAGTAATGAAATCCTTAACCAAAAGATTGAGATCACGGGTACTACCATCATCAGTATTGCTGATTAGGGGATAAGAAAAGACCCAATTATCCGACCAAAAGTTAATGCTGCTACCGTTACATACCTGCCATCTCAACCCTTTTCTAAACAACGTCCTTAAGCTCATAAGTTTACGCCATTGCCCAGAAGAGGCGGAATTAGGCTTATGAGCAAAAAGTGAAGAATTTCTCAAGTATTTTTTAGTTACAATCTTGACCCAAATACTTTCTTTATCCATAAGAATTTTCCAAAAAAGTTTCATTTGAAGAGCTTTATTAGCCGTTTCAGAAGAATTAATTCCTAACCCACCAACGGACTTTGGTAAACAAACTTTATGCCACCCAATAAGATTCGGGGAGCGTTGTGACGGATTCTTATACCAAAGAAAGTCTCTATTAATTTTATCTAATCTATTGTGGATCGATGAAGGTAGTATGAAGCTTTGCATTTGAAAGGTTCCCTTCGCGGCTAAATTAGCATTAACAAGAACTAGTCTACCAGCTTGCGATAAAGAATTCGCTTTCCACTTTGATAATTGGTTGCAAGAAAACTGAATAATACTTTCGAAAGTGTTTTAGTGACCCTGGTATCAATAATCGAACATCCTAAATATTTACCCAAATGAGCTTACTCGTTCATACGAAGAATGCCTCTAACAGATTCCCTAAGTGGACGATTGATATTTCTAGTGCATTGAAAAGTGGATTTGTCAAAAATAACAAATTGTCCTGAAATTGTGCAAAATTTATCCAACATAGACTTAATTTTTCTACAACTCTGATTAGAGGCTTTAACAAAGATGATAATGTCATCCGCGAAAGTAAGAAATTGAATTTTCTCAACCCCAGCACCAATTATAATACCAATATCACTAGAGCTAAGATTGCTATTTTTCTGAAGAGATCTTGCTAACAATTCGGTGCACATGATAAAAATATACGGTGACAAAGGGTCTCCCTGTCGAATACCTCTAGTGGGTCTAAAAACGTCTCCCGGCGTTCCATTTACTAACACCGAGAAAGAAACCGTCCTTATACATTCCATGACCCATGAAATCCACTTGACATTAAAGCCCATTTGCTTAAAAGTTTCCTCAACAAAGCTCCATTCTAATCTGTCGTATGCTTTCTCCATATCAAGTTTAATGGCAATCCAACCTGCTTTGCCTTTTCTACGCTTAAAAGAGTTAAAAATCTCATGCGCTAAAACGATATTATCTTGTATAAATCGATTAGGTGTAAAAGCCCCTTGAAAAGGGTGAATAATTTTATGCAAGACACACCGAAGACGATTAGCCAAGATTTTTGAAATAATTTTATAAAAAGTTGAGCAAAGACTAATAGGGCGAAAATTGCTTGTTGTTTGAGGGTTATCAATTTTAGGAATCAACTAGTTTTAAACCCGTGCAAATTGCACGGATTTATTTTTTAAAATTTTTTTATTACAAAGTACTTATTTACTAACATTTTTATCCATAAAATATTGATATCTACTATAATTTTAATATAATAATATGATTGTTGTTAAAACTAATATAAAGTCATTAATAAAAAAATATACGTATAGAGACCATAAAAAAAATTATAATTCTAACTCGTTACCCGTGACCCGTGACCCGTGACCCGTGACCCGTGACCCGTGATATATCTTTAGTGTCATTAGTAATATTATGCCTAGCTAACTAATTTTTTAAGATAACTATAATTATGTAGTAGAAACATCATACATAGGAGTATTATGCTATCTAACTATATTTATTTTATAATTTTCATATTGCATCAAAAACATAACTATAACATCATATTGACCTTTACAATGTATAGCGTAGCTGCGTAGGGATATAATGTATTATTATTATAAATGAGTGCTTAACTATTACTATAATTATTCTGATGTTTAAAAGGCTGTTATTTTTTATTATAAAAATAATATTATTATTATTAAAAAGAAAAATATATATTTACTGTGTATTATTACGATATTATTATTAAAAATTGTTACCCTAGCCTTTTTGTTATGAGTATAGCCAATATTTTTATCTTGTTATTTAAAATGATTATTGACATAAATTTTTGTTAATTAGTCATATTATTATTATTAATCTGTGTTGTTACATTAGCAAGATTAGTACAATACACTTGTTTTTTTTCCAGATTAGATCCTATTCTTTGCTGTTTCAAGAGGAATTTAGAGGCTTGAAATTATCTAATTATTATCTGATTAGTGTAATTTAAAAATTTTAAATTGCTGTAATAATTTTAAATTCATGTGGGTAATTGATGTATTATAAGATTGTAATTATAATCGTATTTTATTTTATTTTATACAAAGACGCCCATTTTACGTCATGTACTTTGAGAGAATGAAAATTAAATAATTTCTAAAAGAAAATTTTGACTTTTCAAAGTTGCTACTTTCATGGTATGCTTGCCACCTAGGATCCTGGGTTGTTGCTTTATTAAAGAAAGATGCTATGAAAGTATGATTTACCCCTGTAAGCAATTTACCTGAATGAAAAAATGCTAAAATTGCTTTAGTCACAAAATTTCCTACAATATCCCAATATTTTTGAAAGAATTCTCAGGAAATCCATCGGGACCTGGACTTTTATTAGCAGCTAAGTTAAAGACGGTTTGTTTAACCTCATCCATAGTAATATTACTTGTAAGCAAAATGTTATCTTCGTCAGTAATTAAACCATTAATCAATTTAAAGTCCTCAGTCTTGTCAAAATGACGAAGCTAGTTTTTTGTAAATCTAAGTTTAAACTCGTTAGAAATTTCTTGTTTAATAAGTTCCTGATCAGTAATACAAGCACCATTTTTATTAATAAACTGCATAGTTCCATTTTTATTACGCCTAATTGTGGCATGACTTTGAAAATACTTGGTATTATTATCTCCAAAATTAGTTTTGTTTATACGAGTTTTTTGTTGCCAATAGACACGTTTATAGTCAAGTAGTGCATCACGTTTTTTCAACCATCTCAATTGCGCGGCTTCTAAATCGGAAATGTGGGCTGAGCCTAGCTGTTTTTGAATATTTTCCAATTTATTTTTAGCAATTGACAGTTGTCTAAAAATATTTCCAAAAGTAGATTGATTCCATTTCTTTGCCTTTTGTTTGAGAAGCTTGCATTTTTGGGAAAGACAAAACATATACGATCCATGAAACTGGTATTGCCAACAACTTTTGACCATTTTACTGAAATCATTTCGAAGAGTCCACATAAGTTCGAAACGAAACGGGGGTGCTTTTTTGCGAGTTTGGTTATGAAACTTCACGGAGATTGGTTAATGGTCTGAGCTAGTAAAATCATGATGAATAAATTGCATATTTGGATAGAAACCAATCCAATTAGGGGATGCTAAAGTTCGATCAAGAATTTCAAAAACATTATCACAACCACTTTTCTTTTTTCTCCAAGTGAAAAAGTTACCAGAGAAGGGGAGATCTACAGTATTAGTGATATTTAGAAACCTAGATAGTCTTAAAGAACGAGCATTGGTAACCTTCGCCCCCCTTCTTTTTCACTGGGACACTTAATCTCATTAAGGTCCCCTAGTAGTAAGAAAGGTAAATCAAGATTTAGGACAACATTTTAGAACTCGTTCAAAAAATCCACCTTTTCTGCCGGTTGGGGTGGGGCATAGACGAAAATTAGGCAAAAAACCACATTATTGGTCAAGTCACAAATTTCACATGCAATGAACCTGTTTGACTTAAAAGTTACTTTTAAAGAAAAATTCATGGAAATAGACTCTTTAAAAAAAAAAGCCAAATCCCACCTGATAAACCAACACTAAGGAAATAAAGTCACAACAATTAAAACCCAAATTATTTATCAGGTAAGGATCCGACTTACTAGAATATTTAGTGTCACTAATAGCTAAGATTTTAATTCCATTCGACGAGCAGAAAAAATTAAGCTCTTCGGCGAAGTTCTTTCTTTTAGTGCCCCTAACATTCCAAAACGCTATATTCAAGTGAAACAAGTAAAAATTTACGACCAAGTTGTTGAGACGAAACCACTTTCAAAAACATAGCGTTTGAAAAGCAAAAGATAGTCCAAAATACTACAACCAACAAAATTAATTCATTACGAAGCGAAAAAAATCCCGATTCAATTTTTCTCAACGACAAAATGTAAAAGTCATGGTTAACAATCTTGCTAGAAAAACAAAATTGAAAATACTCTACTAAGAATATGATAATTGCAATCCAAGATAAAGTACTATAGACAAAAAAGCAATGAACAAACAACTCCACCATCTTTTGAAACAAAGGAGAAGCAGCAAGAGTCAAGACCAAAAAGAAACAATGGTTGTTGAACATAAAGTTTGCTAAGGCAAGACAAATCAAAGAAAGTTTCACATCAAAACAAGAGTCACACAACAACCCAAAAAAACTGCTAACAGACAACTCAGCAAAATCAATGTCAAAAAGGGACAACTAAAAGCATAAGACAAAGAAGAAGGAAAATCCTCCCTTGAGAAACAATATATAAAATGATAAAGATCAACAAGGAAGGAAGAAGCTTTAGTAGATTGCTTCTTCAAAACATCAAAATCTAAAAAAAGAATAATACAAACTAGAATTATCCCCCTTAGGGTAGTCCAAAATGCTCCCCACAGCAGCGGAAAAAAGAGCAGAGTACATTTGGGGATCACAGGTTCAAAACAATCATAAAAGGTTGTTCTAAGATCACAATCTTGCCGAACACACGCAAAAAAAATTGGACTACCATTAATAACTTTGGACAAGGGAAGGAGAAGAAAAGGCTGACGCCCTCAAGCCCTAGGACGTTTGGAAGAAGTTGATGCCGAATCAACTTCATCTACTTTGTCCATCTTTCTTTTTGACGAACCCGAATCTTTGGAAGAAGAAGCGCACTTGACATTGTTCACTCCTAGATAACGAATTTTCTTAATAAAAGAATTGTCTGAATTCATAGAGCTGAAAGAGCATTCAGCCAAAACATCATCGTCATCAAGTAAATCATCCTCGTCATACAAGAAATCTGTCAAAACACCACATGGGGCAACCACGTCAGTATCCAACCCCTCTCCAAGAAGAGAAAAGGGATTGGAAACAACAATATCTTTTGAGAAAATGGCTGGAATAGGTACTGGGATAAACACAACCGAATTAGATGCAATATTACACACACCAATTTCATTGCCTTTGTCTAAATCAGATTCAAAGTGATTTAGTTCTACATTGGAGTTCGAAGAAGTATGAACAGAAATAATCATATGAGAACACTTATTGTTATCATTAAAAGCATTGTCGATATCTACGACCATTTTTTCTTTGCCCTTTCCCTGATTCTTAAGAATAGAAGAACCAGAAGGGGTAGTATGCACATCAGCAGGTTCTTTAATAACAATACCCTTGGTTAAAACTTTATCCTTCTAAGGGATTTTAGTATTGGCAGATTGTCTGCTATTTTTCTGTGGAGCAGACTGAGAGTGAGGTGTTTTCTTAGTTGCAGTTTTAACTTTAGTCTTAATAGGCACACTTCTCATTGGGGCATGGATCACATCAGCCATCTCGGCCATGATTCCATGAGATGCTACCAAAGAGGCTCTTGCCAAAATAGACTCAGAAAGTTCAATCATCTTAGGATCTTTTTTAATAAAAATCTTATTCTCCCTCTTGGGAAGGGACAATAAAGGGCAAACATAAATAATATGAGAGGGTGAACCACAACAAGAACACCCAATGGGAAAGTCTTCATACCAAACTGATAAGGGTAAAGTCGCGTCACCTTAATCAAAGTAAACCTAATTCACTACTAACTAATAGTCAGCGGTAAGCAAGGTATCGAATCCACAGGGAGGCGGTAGTATTCTAATCTGTTAAACTAAGTTCGCCTCTAAGTAACAATTTCGAGGTTTGAGATTGAGTTCTAAACTAAAAGCAATCAACAATAACAATAAATAATAACAATAACAATAACAACTAATACTAATAACAACTAATAAGAAGGAATAACAAACTAATAATAAAAGGTTGAAAACAATAAGATTAAAAGTCTAGGGTCTCAGGTTCACTAGGATTATTGTTCAGGGGTAAGAGGAGTAATCAACTAACATGCAATAAAGTTATCTAAGGTCACAAGATCGGTCGATTTAATTATGCCCTTTAAATCTACAATTTAACATGCGATCGCTATCATTAAACGAGTTCTATTCAATTATCGTAGCCTATCTTAGTCTTAACCCGATCGGTGTCAATCCTAATTCGCGAGACTAGTTAATTAATCCTGGCCAGTAATCAAACAACTAGAATTAAAACGATAATCAAACGATAACCATGCAATTGCAATTCAATTAAATAATCTACCCCTTCTAACAATCCTAGATCACCTTTCAACCCTAGAAAGGAATTTAGCTACTCATAATAATATAAATAACAACAATAATAAAGAAAGCAAACATGATTAACAACAATGAAAGAAATAATCAAAGAACAATTAAAGAACTAGAAAGCAATTAAATTGAATAACGAAGAAAGATTGAGGAATACCGATTACAAGTTGAAGTAAAGACAATCGTCTTTGATGAATAAAATCTGGAGGCAAGCAAACGAAATTAGGGTTTCTGATTTAAAGCCTAAAAGCATTAAAAAGTATAAGGAAGCATGTCTAATTATGAAAGACGAGCTTTCTTTTTATAATACAAAAGATCTAATTAATTAGGTTAAAGTTTAGGAAAATATAGGAAACCGCCGAAATATTAGGTTGATCGATCGAGCAAGGCACTTCTGCTCGATCGAGCATGACCACAGTGCGACTCGACCAAGTAAGGTAGGTCTGCTCGGTCGAGCAGCCTATATTTTGGCTTTGTTTCTTCACTTTTCTTCCTTTCTTGTCTTTCTTCTCGATTCTTCTTGATTCTTCTCGATTCACGTGCCTATCTTTCCACGATCCACCTCCGCCATGCTCCATATCTACTCAAAAAGCTCCAAATGCATCCAATCTGCATTAAAACATAACAAAAGCGGCAGAATCGATATTCTAGCTAAAATAGTATAGAAATAAGTAAGGAAAGACGGTAAATCAAGTTAAATGCATCTAAGGGAGGCATAAAATATG
>JAIUZE010021481.1:0-32093 GCA_022085475.1 Heliosperma pusillum | reverse complement strand
AATAAAATAAAAAGAAATTTTTTTTTTAAAAAAAAGATTAATAATATTAGCAATAAAAGATTTTAATAGACTGAAATCAATGGAGATAAAATGGAAGATCTAGTAGCGATATATTTATCGCTTCGATGAGAATCTGGTACGACTTTGGGGAAAGTAATTAATAATAAAATCTTAATACTGAACATTATAAATATATATCTATAAAATAAAATCTGTACATAATAAAATATGAGGTAGAACAAATAAAAAATTGACGTTAGTAATTGGTAAAAGCCGTCGAACAATTGTGTGCGTAATAGACCGTCGCGCCATTTAAAATTTCCGCTGCCCAAAGCCGTCTCCTATGCTTCACAAATCTGAAATTTGAGACAAACCTAAGCATGCCTAGACCCCATATTAAGTGCCTAGACACAGCATGCAAAAGTGATGTTGCTAGCCCCTTTTTTTGTCCCCCTTGTGTCTTCATTTCCCCCTCCCCATGTCTCCCTTTTTCCTCCTTTCAAAACTCACATAATTAAACATTAAGACCTCATTTGAAACTACAAAACCAGATCTGAAATTTCACTCATACACACAAAAATTAGAGAGAGGATAGAGGGAGAAAGAGAGGAAAGAAAAGGAAGAAGAAGAAGCTTGTTTAGGGGAAGATCTTGCTTAGCTTATGATCTTCACCATGTAAGGAATATCCAAAATAATTTTATTTCTGTTTCAATATCTTCACAACACATATTCATATGTTTCTTAAACTATAAAATTCAACAAAAAATTCTCCATTCATGCATGCATAGATCTAAGCAAGTAACAACCATTGAAGTGTCAAAATCCGTAGCTTGATTATGAACAAAATATCATTTGGACTTAAACTCGGTATTTTCAGGTGAAATTAATATATTTGGTACCTTATGATGTTATTAAAATTCTCACAAAATTTCGAAGTCCTTGCAAGCACCGTTTTAAAATGAAAAATAGATTAATAAAACCTGTTTCTGGGTAATTCGGGATTTCATGTCTTACTTAAGGAGTTATAAAAGTATATCTTTTGAACAATTTAATGTCTCATATTTTAACATGGTAATATCCTTTGATTTTAAAGCATGTTAGGCTCTGGAATCAACTCATTTAATTCTGTTAAGATGGATTTATGCATTGTTACTTTTGTTGTCTCAAAATCCGACACATTCTCGAAAAACATGATTTTGGGTATCGTAAACTCCGTTTTAGACTTAGACCTTCAAGGCCTTAAAGTTAGTAGACTCATAAAGGAATCTACACAAACTGACCACGCCTTAAAATATGATGTTTTCAAGTTATTATGATTTTTAGAAGTTCGTACAATAATCTAGAAAAAACGAGATTAATGAGTATAATAATTTTACTAGTGAAAACTTGTCATCTTCATAAAATGCTTTTGAAATTATACTTATTAACATTTTTAACATCCCATATTTTAATATGTTTAACTACTAGGAAAGTAGAGCACTTTAGACTTTCGAATCTTGGCATTTCGATTTGTTAAAAACATTTCCCACCTAATAACATATTAAGACTCGTTTTTGGACAAATTTTGTTAAACTGTAAATTAGTACAACTTAGAGACGTTTTTAGGCTTTGACTCTCTGAATATTAAATTTAGAGAACATCTCAAGGAGTCCAACCCCATCGACCACTTATCAAAATGATTAGTAACAAGAGAGATACGACAATTTAAAGTTTCTGTTTCCGACTGAAAACTCATGAAGGGTAGTTAGGTTAATATAACTTGCAGAATCCCATTGCATGTATGCTTGTTGACTAAACCAAACAATAAATGAATTAATAAATCATTCATATACATTCTGGTCTTATGCTAAATCATATTTATAGACTATAGAGCGGGATGAGTTGGTTAACGGAACTTAACGTACATAATAGAAATCGTATAATTCATGTAATGTAAAACAAGAAAGTTAAGAACCGGCTTGGATGCATTAGTAATCGATATTTTATACATATTGTAGACTCGGAATTTGTAGAAGAGCTCTTGTAACAGCTCCCTAAGCAACCTTGTGAGGTAAGGGAAAACATTATTCCGTACACTATTCCTGAACTATTGAGTATTGTTCTGAATGTTGTAATATTTAATATACTTGTAATGATTGTTGTTATTGGTTGGAATTCTTGTGATGAAATGAACATTTAAGATGATTGATGTTGTCCAATCTCTTGAAAATGGAATCGCGTTTGAAATGAAATAAAGGACTTGTGATTTTTCAGAGTTTTGAAAACCAAAACCGTTTGATCTTTTATACAAATTATGGAAATGTTTTATTTCAAGGAAATGGATTTAACTGTTTAGAAAGGTTTTGATATTGGTTCTGAAACGTTTTAGGTAGAGGGGTAGGTTGTCCCAAATAAGGGACCTCCTATACAGAGCTTTTGGTGGGGGTTAGTTGATCGAGACCCCGTCCTCTTATCTTCCTCCTTGGGGTTGGCCCTTGGAGGGGTGTGCACACTCGAGATGTTTGGACAGTTTAGTACATGGTTTGGTGAACCCCGTCTTATCCGGACTAGGGCAAGGGGATCCTCTCCATACGGCATCTATCCAAGTATACCAATGATGGAAACTTATCGAAAGAAATGTTTTCATTCAAATGAAAATGTATTGGAAGAAATGTGGTTTTGAAAATGTTGGAAACTTATCGAAAGAAATGTTTTCTTTCAAATGGAAAAGCTATTCGAAGGAATGTGATTCGAAAAGTTTGGAAAGACTCATGATTTCTTCTTGACTATATGAAATACACATGTTGTTATTGAAAATTCTTATATCTCATACATTGTTTTAAAAATGTAATTCAAGTTACTATTCTACAACTTACCAATTTTTCTTTTCGGATTGTTTACCTTACTCAACATTATTGTTGACCCTTCTTTTATTTTGTCCTTGATTGGACCTGCGATGACCACAAACTGTGAGAGCAGATCGTATGACAGGTACTTGTGGAAAGTAGAGTCTAGAACTCTTGGGGAGAGCGCGCTATCATGAAATATTTGAAGTTTGAACTTTAAAAACATTTGATGGTTTTTAAGACTTATAACTTTGATTTGCTTCCGCTAAATTTGGAATGTTGTAATCGGATTTTATCACCTTGGTTTTTATTCATATGGACTTTTATCCTTTTTTCTTTGAATCATGGTTTTATTACTACATTTGATTACATTGTGCCACACCCATTATCCTATTCTATATGAAATTGGAATTTTTAAAACTAAGAGGATATTGGGGGTGTTACAGCAACCCTGCGACCGTATGGTGATAGAGGCAGTTGTTATACGCTCCTGGAGGCAGTTGTTATACGCTCTATTGTGACCAACCACCTAGCGGGGGAGGATTCTGGGTTAGCGGTTATGCTCACAGGCGCAACGAGGACGTTGCGTTTTTCAAGTAGGGGGTGATTGTAACACCCCACGTTAGTTGGAGAGGTCAATTGATAAGTTTAAATGGCTAATGCTTAAAGGAATTGAAAGTACTACTCATATCAACAAAGTGCACTTTCTTTTCTGGTTATCCATGCAAAAGAACTCAAAAGTTAAGCGCGCTTGACTGAGAGTAGTCTTAGAATGGGTGACCTCCTGGGAAGGTTCCCGGTATGCGCTTGAGTGAGGACAAAATGCGTTGGAAAAGACCCGTGTTGATATGTGGGCCATGTACACAGCCTGGCGAGCTATCGTGAGTGATCGCTCCTGACCTAAGGTTTGGGCCAGGGTGTTACATATAGATATTATCAGACATAACAACGAAAAGAAGTAAGACGTCAATGAAAATAACAATCCCAATCTAAACCCGCCAAATAAATATGCATTAATTAAGCCAATGAAATAAGTACTTGTGATTTGGATCCGCCACTGTGGTAATCAAAATAGGAAAGACGATAATGAAAATAACAAACCCATAAAACAAAGATAAAAATAATAGCAACGGGATGAAGAAAAAATGATAATGGAAATATGTAAACAAATTAACCCAATCAAGCGGCAACGATAATCAATTATATGAGCAAAAAACCTGAATACAAAGATCAAAATAGTAAACAGAAACCCCAGAAAACAAAGATGAAAATAATTAACACTGAAAAGAGGAACGACACTAATCGAAAACAACAAACCAAAACAAAACTCGCTAATTAAATCAGTAGTTGTAAAGCACAATAGTGATAATGAAGGTAAAGCAAAACCCTAAATCAACCGAAAGTATCACATGACCTAATAGCAATAGTAATGAGAGTAACAGGAAAATCAAGAACGATAATAAGAATAACACTTAAAGTAATCAGCGACAAACACAAAAAATGAGAAAGATAAGTTGACCTGGTCTCAAAATAAGCGAAGATAATATCATCAACTGAAATTTATTGAGGAGTGAGGAAGGAAGAAGGAGGAGGGAGACGGAAATGAAAGAAAGAGAGTGACATAGAGACAGACCTAAAGAATGAAACGGAAGGCAGAGATTGAAAGTGGTCAATCAAGGGTGGGGAGGGACTTAGAAGGGGATTGTTGCTAAGCTACAGTACCAAGAAGTTGTTTCTTTTTAATAATGTATAGATATAGAAAACCCTCATTTTTGAGAGAGACAGGAGATTGTAGAAATTTGGGTATTGAATCTCTCCATTGTTCATCCAAGTTTATTTAATCTAATCTTATTTCGTGTTTCCTTTATCCATTTGTTTGGTTATTCATATTCTCATCTTTGTTTCCTTTTATTGGTTTGTTATTTCTTAAGTTTGTTAACTTTTGAATGTTTAGTCATCTTGTAGTTAAAGTTACCATCTTTGAGTTTGAATCTTGTTCTACTGTAGTTGAATTAGTCACCCATCAACTTATAGTCCCTGCATAACTCGACTCGTGCCTAAATAGACATTGGAACCGAGGACCGGAACTTAATCCTTAAACCGAATTGGCGGAATAAGCATGTTTATTATTGTAAACGAATTATGCTAAATAACTTGATGAATTTTGGCCTGAAAAAAACCTGAACCCGCAAAGACCCTACTCGACCGAATTCTTGCAAATTCAAATTAACCCGACCTGAACCCTTCTAATTGACCCGTTTGCTAGTTATGGGCCTTATGGCTATGTTGTTGTGGAGTAAGATCCTTTTAACTATGCTTTGAAACTCATAATTTAGGTCCACGAGTTAAGTAAGCCCTCATTCATAATAACACGATAATAAGAACAATTAGTTGGCAAGCCCATATTTCATGTTATCCACAACATCATCATCATCATCATCATTAGAAAAGAAGAGAGACAACACAAACTTTGCAAAACTCAGCAAAAAAAAAAATTGAAGCAAAAATGGCAGCAATGGCTGCACTTCAAAGTTCTTTCACCTCTCTTTCTATTTCCTCTAACTCTTTCTTAGGCCAACGCCTCTTCCCTTGTCCAATTCTTCCTCAGGTACTTCTTATTTTATTTTATTTTATTTTATTTTATATTAAGTTTTTGTTCATAATACTCAAACAAGTGTTTAACATATACTCGTATAGGTTGAATTGTGTCACTTGTGCAAATGGGTCTAATTTTTGAAGGCGAGTAAGTCTACTAAGACTCACTCTCTCAATAACTTAATGAGAGACCGTCTTTATTCGTGTTTGGAGGCGGGTTTTTAAATGTTCAAACCCTCTAACCAATTGGTAGTGAGTTAGTAACCTTGTTGGACTTGGGTCATTATCATAAAGCTGAGATTTTTTACTTGTAATTGGAAGAATCCCATTTTCGTCAGCTGAGCAATTCAACAAACATATCCAATTGTAATTCCAAAGTTTATGTCAAATACAAGTGTGGTTTAAAGTTTGAGTTTGGTCCAAGTATCGGTTTTTGGCTTCTAGACTTGTATGGTCCAAACATTTGTGGATAGAAACTAGTCACTTGGAGGTGTTCCCAAATGTTGTTTATCCTTTGATTTATGTTGTGTGGCTGACTCAACGAGTTCAATTGCAAGGATTATTTGCCCATTGTCATTGGGATCGGGGTTGGGTTAGGCGTGGCAAACTGATCATTCTACGAAGTTCTGATCTTAAGGGATCGGAGTAGGTTATTCCGTTCATGTCAAATTCGGGTTTGTCAATCTGATGAGGGACAATTTAGGAGAGGTACAATTGGAATAAATGGTTGTGCTCCGCTTTTGGCAAGTGAGTAGTGAGGCTAGAATACTAAATTAGATATTGAACTGCATCTGAATGCATAAAAGAGCAATGCCGTGTTATACAACATTCAGTAACTGAATGTTTATTTTAAATGAACGTGATCAGAACAACTGAATGTTTCTTATATACAATTGAAAATCCGTATACCTAACTATGTTTTAATCATGACTTCCCTGTTACTTCCAGGTCAGAACAACTGATCAACCACCATGTCTTGTTTCTGCCAAGGTTAGCACTTCATACTCTTCCATTTTTGTTCTCTTTGTTTTCATACTTTCTTGTGTGATGGGAACTAGGGAATGGTTTTCTACATACCATATTCCTTGTGTGATGGCCTACCCAGTACACTTGTACGTTAGATTGTTTCGGGTTACCCCAAATGAAATTTGCATTGATAATTTTATCAACCAACTGTTATCTCATATTATAAGAAGCAGGTGCAATTTAGTGAGTGATTTTGCTTAATTTGTCATGTTCTGAAGCCAAAGAATATCCAATTCAGTTTTGGTTCTATGTAGCATGGTTCATTTTCTGATAAGTGATTCATGAACATTGATTTTAATATTGAGGGTTATCTTAATCAGTCCCGATATAATCGTTTATTTCTTTGTGATGTAGCTCAAGCACTGGGAGAGAAAAGAGTGCAAACCAAACAGTCTTCCAATAGTTCATAAAATGCATGTCAAGGTTGGAGATACTATAAAAGTAATATCTGGAAGTGAAAAGGGTAAAGTTGGAGAGGTAACTAAACTATACAAACATAACAGCACGATAATTATCAAGGATGTGAACTTGAAAACAAAGCATATGAAAGCCAAAGGGGAGGGAGAGCCAGGTCAGATTATCAAGGTATGCGTAACTGTGTTTCTTAGTTGCTATAATGCTGTTTTTTTGCTTTCACTCCATGTAAAAAAAAAATTAAATAAAGCTTTAATGATATCGAGAAGCCAGTGATTTCTTTCATGCGATACAAAGCTAGGTTAATTATTGTTCCCTAAGCACCGTTACCTTCTCGTTTTACATTTGTGATGGTCTAGTTGCTGCTAGTTTGACACCCGATAATTAACCAGCAATGATACTAAAAATCTGCTAGTTCTATGGTTTGTTTGTCGGTTGGGGTAAAAATGCCTAAGTTCAATTCCTCCACGTAGCAGTTCTGAAAATTTTAGTGACATCTACATATATAATGCTAATTGAGTTTCTATGTAATGCTTCAATTTGCAATGTGAACTGATGAAAAGAAGGTATCAAATAGCATTAATTGGATCCGTCATTTTTTTCATAATCATATCGGTTAAAAATACGGTCTGTGAAGGAGAGTATATATCAAGGTTAGGATCACCTTAAAAAAATTGTGCCCTCCTACGATGAAATCCTGTGTCTGCTAGTGAAGAAATGGTTACCACACCTTATAATACTTGACAGATTTAAGTAAAAAAATTATGATACTACCAAGCTAATGAAACCCTTGTTTCTCTATGCCAGATTGAGGGGCCAGTTCACAGTTCAAATGTCATGTTGTACTCGAAGGAGAAAGAAGTGACTAGTCGAGTGGGCCATAAAGTCCTCGAGGATGGAAGCAAAGTTCGGTACCTCATAAAGACAGGGGAGATAATCGATAGTGCAGAGAAGTGGAAGGAAGTAATGAAGAATAAGAAAGAAACCGAGATAGCAGTGGCAGCCTAAAAGACTCTTGTCTGACTCTCTTATCTGTATGTAATGTTATCGTCTTCTGCATACTGTAAGATGATATATTAGCCTGAGATTAGCCTAAACTGAACCTTATGTTTTGTAAGATTCAACCATTTTAGTTATTTGAATTATTTCAGGTCTGTGTTATATACGTATATATCAGTATATCACCACTCACCCTTGTCTACATTTTGTTCAAACAGTTTTTTAAAGCAAAGTTCTACGTTTGGCGCCTTAGTAGAATTGGCAAGACTAACCCCATTTATAGCTGACATTCAAATTGGCCCACCTCATATATAAGTAACGCAAATTCTCGTTTCGGACGGAGGTATCCGTCTAAAGCTTAAGACGGGTTAAGTATGCTCTTTTGAGATGAATTAGAGAAAGGCATAATGCATAGGGAAAAACAAAATATTTGTCTCATCCACACAAGTGGTGTATTACTTGACCCGTTTTATTTTTAAGACGGATATACCCGCCTTAAGAGAGATCGACTGAGTAAATTGGGTTTAAGACATTTAAACTTTATATTTAACGAGGTACAAATTTATATAAGTAATATACTGAAAATTGGGTCTAAACTAGTATTTAAGTAAGATAAATATGCACAAATTCTCATTTAAGACGAACATTATCCGTCTTAACCTTAAGAAAGGTCAAATACATACCGAATCCCCCATTTGTTACCTAGAAAATACCAAAAATTTTATCTGTATCACTACAATTTGGTAGTATTTGACCCGTCTTAATTTTGACATGTTAAAAGAATGAGAGTAAGTTTTGGCCATGTTTTCTCTATTAACAATTCATAATGGAATGAATAAGAGTACGCTTTTAGTTAGAGCTGACAATCAATGACACGATAAGAAAACAGGAAATGAACCCGACACGAAACAAACGGGCTTGGGTTGAGATTTAATGGCTCATTTATGTAAATGGGTCAACACGAATACGCATTCGGTTGGGTTTGGGTTGAGTTATCTAAACACAAACCTGACACGAATGATATGTTTACTAAAGTAATTCTATTTTTTCTTAATCTTCCATCACAATTCACATACATAAACTTACACATTCCAAATATAGACACGACACGAAAACACAACACGAACCCAACAGGAATTAACAGGTTAGGGCTGAGGCTTGATGACCCATGTAAGTGGGTCGATACGAACACAAAAACGATATTTAGTTGGGTCGGGTTTGGGTTGAAGGATTCGGGACCCGTATACATGTGACAAGAACACAAACTCGACGTGACCCGATCTGTTTGCCAGGTATACTTGCAACGAATCACAAGGCATCTCACGCTTGCTACAAATCGCAAGGCATCAAATATGGTCAAACTACTCCCCGGACCATCGAACGTGCTCGTCCCCTCTAGTGGTGGGCCCATTGGAAGAGGCTCCAGTCGGCCCTTCGCGCGCGTACGATGGCACCACAATGGAGATCTGATTCTTCGTATTGGCCACCAACAACATTACAAATCACATATCACACTCTGAATTGAATTTTCAACTCGTAATGTATCATCATCAATCAAATATCATCATACATCATACACTTCACATGGACAATGTTACAATTCTCAAACAACATATGTCAACCAAGATTAAGTAGAAAAGTCTCTGCCTTGTAGCAAATCTCCAAGCAAGCGAGGTAAGAATTCTTCTTCTACACAATTGGTAACTATAATCAACATAATAGCATGCAAGCACGTTCCATTCTCCTCTAGTTATCCAAGTAAGAAAACTTAGGTAAGACTAATCAATACTAAAACACTGAAATTAAAAGAAATGAATTAAGGTAAAATGATTCTTACTCACAAACAATTATTACAGGGGGAATCTAGATGCTTGTCTCTTAAATGCTAAGGGATATTATTTAAGGGTTTTGGGTGAGTTTCAATGGAATGAAATAATTGATATGGCTGCCCAAGGTCTTATATAGTAGCCCATAAACATAAACCCTCGAAACTAAAAAAGAATAAAGTAATAAACCCGGACAAGGACTCCGTGAATCAGCTGAGTAAATCGTGATACTCGGTTGTGTAGACCCTACTCGGTCGAGTATGGCCAATTCGGTCAAGTGTCTTTCTTACTTGGTCGAGTTGCCCGATCCATGGATCAGCTGAAAGTCTTCCCCTGCACTTACTCAACCAAATACACTTTTGTACTCGGCCGAGTGACCTCTAAAATAATACGGAGTATTACAGCCGGTGCGAAGCGAGACAGTACAATTCCTGAAATTTCTTGTAGTACTAGTGTACCGTCATGGTCCATTGCTTTAGGTTGTCAAATTCTCTTCTTTTTGCCTTACGAGCATGTTAGGGGAAAAACTCCGCCCTCAAGTCCTTCTTAAAATCCTCCCGTGTGAACGAGACAACAATCTCGTTTCCCTCATCATCTAGACAGTACTCGGTCTCGGTCTCTGGGATTTTGTCCTTGTTGTTACTTCACCAAGTGGCGGCGTTCTGATGAGATACTAGGTTATTTGGTCAGCTTGAATTCCTCGGGGCATCTTAAGGTGTGGAATATTTTTTTCAAATTAAGTTTTCCCGTTTCGCGGGGTCTCCGTCCTTTCCGTTAAAACAGGTTGGGTGTTGTTAGGTCACAACTTTGGTCATGTTGGCTGTGAAATTTTGCGTATTCCCTTGAGAAATACACTCCATGGATTTGGCCAAACGGGTTTAAGTTGGACTAGTTGTTACACCACAATGTTCATCCCATTGTTGTTGATTAGGTTGTTAGACTGGTGTCAACATTGTTGTTGATGTTGTTGCTGTTAGTTGTTGCGAGGTCGGGCCATCGTTACTACGTAATTTAACAAAATCATTCAATATTAAGTATACATAAATATTAGAGTCATGATTACAAGACGAAGGCTATTTACGAGACATGATAACTCTTATGTTAGACATAGATAAATCTTATGTTGATGATAACTCTTATGTTGATAACTCTTATGTTAGTCTAAGATTGTATAAATAACTTGCATTTGAATGAGAAAGACGACAATCATTTTCCCTCATATTCTCTCTTAACATGGTATCAGACAAGGTTCCTTTCCGCACAATTTAAAAAAAAAAAAAAAAACAATACCTTCACTGTCGAAATGACAGGAGGTACCGACACAACCAAAATTGAACCCACTTCACCATATTTTTTGGGATCCCATGATGTCCCACAAGCCAAAATTTCTACCGTCATCCTTCGCCGTGACAACTACGACGATTGGAAAAACTCTATGCGTATGTCGTTAAAATCCCGACGCAAATACGGCTTTGTTGATGGTACATTAAACCAAACCAACCGACCCCTTTAATCTCGAAAATTGGGAAGTCGTCCATTGCACTCTTGTTCAATGGATCCGTAATACTATCAACCCAACTCTCCTTGACACCATTTCCTATACCGATGACGCCTCAGTTCTATGGGCCGAATTGGAATCTCATTTCGCCATTGTTGACGGTACCGTCATTCATGGTCTCAAAACTCAATTACATGATTGCAAACAACAAAAAGGAATGGACGTTACCTTATATTTCGGGAAGCTAAAATCTCTTTGGGACTCGCTGATCGTACACGAGCCTCCGTTCGCCTGCAAATGCGGCAAATGCGAATGCAATATCGGACCACAGGTCATCCAGCGACTTGACAACGAGCGACTTCATCAATTTTTTATGGGGCTTGACACCACCCTATATCGACAAATCCGCTCCCAACAATTCCAATTAGATCATCTTCCCTCTTTGAGCCGCGCCTATCACGCGGTGCTCCAGGAGGAACGTCTCCGGGGCGCCACTGATAACGCCCCTGATGCCTCGGAAGTGGTGGCGTTTGCAACCCCACGGCCACGGGAACGCGGTGACAGGCGTCCGCTCCTCTGCACCTACTGCGACACCAAGGGACACGACGCCGCCACCTGCTTCCTCCGGACCCAACGGTTCCCGGAGTGGTGGGGCAATCGCCCCCGCAACTTACCTGACTACCGATTATGGAAAGCCACCAGGGGAAATCGCGGATCTCCTTTTGCCGGTCCCACTGGTGGGTCCTCTGCCAGCAACCTCACGCCTTCAGCACTCTGCCGCCGTTTCCGCTAACCTTGTGACCACCGGAGCATCCGCAAATTCTGTGTTGATTTCTGAAAGATTGAGTGGTATGTGCCCCTGGATACTTGACACAGGGGCATCAAACCATGTTACTGGGTCTCTATGTCTATTAGAGGATCGGGTTTCTATTGAGGGTCGCCCCGTGGGCCTCCCGAATGGGCAACGAGTCGAGTCCACTTTAATGGGCTTCGTTTATATAAACGAAGCACTCACTCTCCACCGCGTCCTTTACGTTCCTAGTCTTACTTGCAATTTATTATCCGTCTCCCAAATTACTTCCGAACATAATTTTTTATTTGAGTTTGCTAAGAATTCTTGTCTTATTCAGGACCGCACTTCGAGGACGACGATTGGAGTCGGTGAGCTACGGGACGGGCTCTATTGGATGCGTGTGTGTGTTAGGCCGTCAAGTATTTTTCAAGTGAGCGACTTGGGTTCTCCTAATCTTTGGCATCACCGTTTGGGACACCCTTGTGATAAAGTGGTCAAGCATATTCCTTTTGCTCGTAATTTTCATTTCAATAAAAATTCAGTTTGTGATGTATGTCATTTTGCTAAACAACATCGTCACAGTTTTTCTTCAAATGAACAACGTGCCTTGAGTATTTTTGATTTAATTCACTGTGACTTGTGGGGCCCTTATCGTATTCCTTCTTCTTGTGGTGCAAAATACTTCTTGACAATAGTTGATGATTTTTCTCGAGCCACTTGGGTCTACTTGTTGCTTGATAAAACTGAGGTAACTGATATGTTTCTACATTTCATTAACATGGCAAAAACACAATTTTCAAAATCTCTTAAAATTGTGAGAAGTGACAATGGTACCGAGTTCAATTGTATGGCCGGATTTTTCTTTGCTAATGGGATTCATTTTCAAAAATCATGTGTCGGTACACCCCAACAAAACGGTCGTGTCGAAAGAAAACATCGTCACATATTAAATGTTGCCCGCGCTCTCCGTTTCCAAGCTAATCTCCCAAAAACATTCTGGGGCGAGTGTATCCTCACCGCTACCTTCCTCATAAATCGCACCCCGTCTCCTTTACTCAACAATAAAACACCTTACGAATGCCTTCATGGAGTGAGTCCGTCCTATGCCAATCTACGGGTCTTTGGGTGTCTTGCTTTTGCTCATAATCAAACTACCCGTGGTGATAAATTCGAAAAACGGGGGCGTAAGTGTATATTTGTTGGCTATCCCAATGACAAGAAGGGTTGGAAACTTTTCGACCTTGAAACTAAAGCCTACTTCGTCTCCCGTGATGTAGTTTTTCATGAAACTCACTTTCCATTCACCACAGCAAGCCCCTCCACTGATAGTTCTGCTCTTTCTGATTTGTCCCATGAACCATTTAATGGCTCCGATATCGAGTCCGACACGTCTGGTCACGGGGGTCCCTCGGCTGGGCCCACTATACCTGAAGCCAGTGTTCTTCCCAATGATCCGCCTACCATACATGATATTCCTGTCACAGATACTGGGACGATTACCTCACCAGCCGACTCTGCTCTTGGTCGGGGACATCGTCTAAAGTTCCCTAACTCTCGGCTTAGCGGGTATCTCCTAGACACCACACTCACACCATCTCCCGACGATAGCTCACCCGACTCATCGCCGTCGTCCTCAGGTACCTCTTTTTCTTTAGCAAACTACATTGACTGTCATTCTTTTTCGGAAAAACACCGTAACTTTATTGCAGCTGTGACAATTGGTGTTGAGCCCCCCTCATTTAAGGAGGCCATACGTGATGACGGATGGTGTGCGGCCATGAAATCTGAGATTAATGCTCTTGAACGTAATGACACATGGGATCTCACTGACCTTCCCGCTGGTAAGAAAGTCCTTGGTTGCCGATGGATCTATAAAATTAAATACAGGTCTGACGGCTCTGTCGAACGTCTGAAAGCACGGCTTGTCATCTTTGGCAACCATCAAGTGGAGGGGTTGGATTACGGGGAAACATTTGCTCCCGTGGTCAAAATGGGTACCATTCGAGCCTTCCTAGCTGTTGCAGCAGTTAAAAACTGGGAACTACACCAAATGGATGTTCACAACGCCTTTCTTCACGGTGACTTGAATGAAGAAGTTTATATGAGGCTTCCTCCCGGTTTTAGTCGAGGCAAGGAAGGGAAAGTTTGCCGTCTTAAGAAGTCTTTGTACGGTCTTCGACAAGCCCCTCGATGTTGGTTTGCCAAACTTGCTACATCTCTGAAGGACTATGGGTTCACTCAGTCCTACTCCGACTACTCTTTGTTTTCCTTCACACACGCCGAGGTACGACTATTTGTTCTTATTTACGTTGATGACCTCGTCATTGCGGGAAATGACGCTGCTGCTATTGCCAATTGTAAAACCTACTTGGGAACTTGTTTTCATATGAAAGACTTGGGGCCACTTAAATATTTCCTTGGTTTGGAGGTGGCACGTAGCAAAGCAGGTATTTATCTCAGTCAACGTAAATATGCCCTCGATATTATCTCAGAAACTGGTCTTCTTGGGGCCAAACCTGTCGCTACCCCCATTGAGCAAAATCATCAGCTCGGGTTAGCCACAGGCGCTTGCATCGAAGATGTTGGGTCCTACCGTCGTCTCGTGGGTCGCCTTGTTTATCTTGCCGTTACTCGGCCCGACCTGTCCTACGCCGTTCATATTTTGTCTCGTTTTCTGAGTAAACCTCAGACCGAACATATGGCCGCTGCACTTCGTGTTGTACGATATCTCAAAGGTTGTCCAGGTCAAGGCATTCTGTTACGGTCCGATTGTGATCTTACTCTCTCTATGTGGTGTGATTCCGACTGGGCAGGCTGTCCAACCTCACGTCGGTTGGTTACCGGTTGGTTCGTATCCCTCGGCTCCTCGCCTATTTCATGGAAAACCAAAAAGCAACAAACCGTGTCTCAACAAACCGTGTCTCTGTCGTCCACTGAAGCTGAGTATCGGTCTATGGCTCATCTTGTTTGTGAATTAAAATGGCTTCACGGTTTTCTTTCCGGTTTGGGAGTCATCTTCTCCAAACCCATCACCATCTATTGTGACAATCAATCGGCTTTGCACCTCGCTCAAAACCCGGTGTTTCATGAGCGTACAAAACACATCGAAATTGACTGTCATTTTGTTCGGGATGCCATCACCGCTGGTTTCGTCTCTCCGGTACATATCTCGACTCAAGAACAGCTTGCCGATATTTTCACGAAAGCATTGGGAGTACAACAATTCACCTATATTCTCCGCAAGCTGGGCACTCTCGATCTCCATGCTCCAGCTTGAGGGGGGGTATTAGAGTCATGATTACAAGACGAAGGCTATTTACGAGACATGATAACTCTTATGTTAGACATAGATAAATCTTATGTTGATGATAACTCTTATGTTGATAACTCTTATGTTAGTCTAAGATTGTATAAATAACTTGCATTTGAATGAGAAAGACGACAATCATTTTCCCTCATATTCTCTCTTAACAATAAAACATCTATCCTAGGTCTGGGATATTAGTCATCAACTTACATCCATTCTTAAACCTATAGAGAGTTAGAGAGAGATGTAGATTAGAGAAGAAGAAGGAGGAGGAGGAGAAGCTAGAAAAGGAGAACGATCCTTACCTCTTGAAATTCACACTTCTTAAGATAAAATACACCTTAATTCTAATTTATTCTCTTGCTATAATGAAAATATATAACCCATTTAGATTCCAAGAATAATCACATAAGTCTTCATCCATGCATGCAAAGGAATAGATCGAGTAAAAACAAATAGCATGTTAATCCCGTAGGATCATTAAGGTCAGTCGTAAGTAAACGTCACTAATTTAGTCCTTTGATCTATCTCAATTTATAACTGAAAAATTATTTCCTACGGACATTGACATCCAAAGTCACATATCTACATTAAAGTGTTGAAATAGTATATCTATGATTGAAATGGAAACTCATATTTCCCTGGCGATTCATTGCATTTTATTAAGAATGATTTATGCCCTGTAACTTTTGTTGACTCAGAATATGACACTTTCTGATAATAATTTTTGGGAGTTGCTATTTCCTACACAACATATTACTGAATCCTACACATTTTTACAGCTTTTTCTAATTTTGACCTTTCATTTTTTTACCCACAAAAAATAAACTTGAGAAAGAGAGATAGAAGAGGAGAATTGCCCCCACCAACTACCCCTACAACCGCCCCACATGCCAACCACCCCCACTCCGACTTCGACCACCCTCTCCACCCCCACGACCGACCATACTTCCCCTCCTTCCTTCGCCACCGCCGTCGCCCAGCCACGGTACCGCCGTCGTCCAACCACTCCCGTCACCGTCCTATTGTCGATACAGATACACCACCGCACGGCCGCACCATTGTCGGTACATCCACCATCATCACGTCGGCGTCGCCATCCTTACCCCCACCCACCACTTCGACAACCACCCCAGCCACCTCGTCAACCACCCACATTCAAACCCTAATCGTATAAAAAAAATCCTTTAAAAAAAACTGTCAATTACAAATTGAATATCAATGATATAACGAAATTGTTAATAATACGTAAATAAAACTACTCATGATATGAACAAAATAAGATCTAGACTTATCAAATTGTTTTCAAATTGATTGGGTTTTTGAGGGGAGATGAAAGGGAGAATTTTTGTTTATTATTTTTATGAGGAGGGTAATTGTGGAAAACAGGAGAAAATTGTGTAGGATAAAGTAAAAATATGTGTAGAATTTAGCAACTGCGTAATTTTTTATACCTTAGACTTATTTTTAGACAACAACTTATTGATGATCAAAGTTATTAGATTCATAAAGCAACCCACAGAAAGTGATATCGTGCATTAAATAGGAGTTTTGAATTTATGGTGATTTTTAAAAGGCCTCGCTTATATTTTATTAAAACAGAAACACATGAGGTTATTTAGTTGGTACAAACGTGTTAGTTAGTTAAAAGGGTCACAAATATATATTTTTAAAATGATATTGAACCCCATATTTTATTATGTTAAACTATAAAGAATGTAGAGCATATTAGGTCTTTAAAATGTTAGATTTCGACAACCACCCTGCAATATTTTGTGACTTTTAAAGCGCCAGATCTTATTGAATTGTAAATGTAGAGTTATAGGACATGAAACCAACCACATTGATCTCGACTTAAATGGTTGAGATATAAAGTTGTAAAGTTATTGCTGCTTTGATGTAAAAACGTAAAAGGTTAATTAAGTTAGTTTTACATGTGCCAAAAGATTAGGTTAAACCATATTAAGTTAATAAAATCTTCATAAAACATTATGGACGTGTCCTAAATTAGCTTTAAATAATATAAAGCAGTATGCGGTAGTTAAAGGACTTTATTTAAGTAGTAGAAACCAAGTAACAGGCATAGCACTAGTTTTACTCCCGTGCAAAAAATGCACGGGTATACTTTCGAAATTCCGGTTATTTAAAAACTCATTTAAAGATGTATTTATTTAATGAATATATCATTATTTTATTATTACGCTTAGATCAGTAGAAAGATAGTAGAGATAAATATTTTACACTTAATATGGACGCGATGAATATATAACACAATGCTATCTCGACCGTGATAAAACAAACCATTATAACTAAACCTAACTCAGTGGGTTTCTCTTAGAACGAACATATTTGTTTTAAAATTAAAACATGTCAATTAGTACAACATATGCAAAGATACGACAAATATATAGTTTGATGGTACTTACACATTATGATTTTGTGTTTTATTTTGTATTTAAACCGCCTTAAATTTATAACGCATATGTCCATTTTCAATAAATCGAATTAAGCTAATTTACAATTGAGCCAATACTACTACCCACACAATCAGCCTTACCCCTAACATTAGCACACCATATACTCACATAATCACATTTATAAACCGAAGCCCAAACCCAAAATCACCCTACGTATCGTCCCCAACTCTCCGTCCTTCTCCGTCACTTTTTTGTTCATCTGTGGATCTATTTAATAAAGAAAGTTTTGATAAAATCGTTTTCATTCTCCTATTTTTTTAATATAATTTTTTGATAACTTACCTCATCATCTTTTTCTACTACTTTCAATCTTCCATTATTTCGAAATCTTCTTATCCGGCTAAGAGCTAGCTACATCGTCTGCACTTTTTCTCGAGTAGCTATATTGATTCCTACTGTTTTAAATTTTTTTTATCAACTATTTGGTATTTTCATTGCATGTATTATTAGATTTAATTTCTTTCATTTATTTTTATATCTATTTAGTAGATCTGATTTCTACCTACTTTTTACGGAAGTGATTTTTTAGTCAGATTATATCTTCTAATAATCATATATTTATCTTTGTAAAAATAAATAGTTACTTATATATTTAAAACTTGGTATTTTTTTAAAGTTAAATAAATGGGTTCTTCTATATTCTGCTAGTGTTTTTATTTAAATTTGTATGTGAATTTTTTTTAATTGTTTACCTATGGTATAACTTAAATTTAGTAAAAAAAAATTCATGTTAAACTTGGTATTTTTTTCGGTTGCTATTTTTGTAAAAACCTAGTATTGTTTTTAAAGAAACAGTAGGTCTTGCTTAAGACAGGTCGGATCTTGCAACGGGTATTTTGTGAGAGGAAATGGGTAGAGGGGACAAGGTGGGCAACCCCCATGTGCTCTCCACTCACCCTTGATGGGTATTTTGTGAGAGAATATGGTATCCGTCTTAAGCTTAAGACGGATACCTCCGTCTTAAATAAGAATTTGTGTTAAAGAAATAGATGGAGCTTCTATATTTGCTATTTTTTTGTTTGATTTTTATCTTATGAGACATTTTTTAGGGGTTACTATTCATGCAAGTATGCCTTGTTTTATTTTTTTTGGAATCGTAATAATTTGTAATTTTTGTATATTTTTTTTGGAATGTAATTTCAAATTTTAGTTTTTTTTCTTTTATTTTTTGAATGTAATTTCAAGTTTTGTAGATTATATATATATAAATATTTTTTTTCGGATTTCGGATTAGCATAATATAAGTAAGGATCATATAATATAATCATATTTTATACTTTCATGTAGAAGATAATTGGTGTGAAAATGAGAGAAAATAATTAAATGTTATGGAGACAATGCGGGTCCTACTTGCTAGAAAAAAGGGGGAAAAAGTTGAGTTTTTTTCCAGCCAATAGGAAGGCTGGAAAAAACTCAGCTTTTATATTAAAGAGAGATTCCGAAATAGTAAGGCATTGATTTGAATATATAAGTAATTATTGTTTTATATATTGTAGACTAGTAAGTTTTACAAGAGGCTTTGTAATTAACCATCCCCATAAAACCCTTGTGAGGTGAGGGAGAACACTGATCTGTTCATTTCTCTTGAACTATTTTGAATTCATACTACTTAGAACATTGAATTGTTTGATTATGTTGAAATGATTGTTGTTATTGGTTGGATTGGTTATAATTAAATGATTGTGTGTATTCATTATTCTATCATTTTATCAAGTGTTTGATTATTCAAACATTTTATGATAAAAGTGAAAACTCGACTTTGAACTTAGAGTCAAAACTCTTAATAAATGTGTTGGTTGTAAATAATTCTTTGATATGTTCAAAGTGTAAATGAGGATAAATATGTGAGTTGATTTTACAATTCCTAATCGCTATGACAAAAGGTTGCTAAAGGTTGTTTTAGTTAAGGAATTGTACATCACTTGACATGGTTAAGTGAAGTATGACATTGATCAAGTTTTCCGTCTTTTAGTTTAGAGCAGGATTCCTTAAATATTATGTAAATTTTGCTCGTTCTAAATAAGTTTTGGATAATAGGTTGGTCCTTCATGCCATGTCTAACTTTATGTTGAAGTGACCCACAATATTTATTCACTTGGATGTGTTCGTTAGTGTTTGGTGAATATTAGTAGACAATTGTCTTGTGTTCGTTACAATGAAAAACTTACTCTTTTTTTGTGTGTGAGAATTTATGAACTCATTGAGACACCAAGGATAGTTTAGGTTCTTTTCATGTTTGGATAGTAGGAGTAGTTCCATGATCCATGGTAACGATGAGAGTTTGTCTACTAATGAGCGAGTAAATATTAACTTGTATGTCAAGTTATAAGGATTAACATAAGGTCAGTCCTTAAGATGTTTTGCTCTTTATGAAGATAAATGGAGTTGTCCTAACTGTTCAGTTGTTTTTACCACATTTAGTAAGTGGGAGCTATCACTTTTCATAAGTGAGATGTTTCACGAAGTAATAAATATGGATTGTTATTAGGAGAGCATATACACATTGTAACAATGTGTATTTATGACAGTTAGGTTTAAGACTATTATGAGATATGCTCTCATAATGTTCAGATTTGGTATGTTTTTCATCTAAGTTTTGGTTATCGATCTGCTTGGATTTTGGTTTCAAATGGATGTAAACATTACTTTCCGAATCAAGTTGTTCAAGAAACTTATATACATGGATCAATCAGTTGAGTTTGCCTCAAATGATTAAGATTACGAATTTTGTATCTCTTGAGGGTGTACATGTGTCAGAGATCTACCATATTTATTTCAAAAATCATTTATCTGATGATTTAGTTGGAATGTTGGAATTGACGTGATTTGTCAAAATTATATATGAGAATAAATTTATCTTTGTTAATTGGTGACATTAGTATTTAGAAGAATAATAATATTTTGATTATGTCTAAACGTATGATCAAGTGCAATAAATGATTAGAGTAATGTTTCTTGCTCTAGTGTAGTGGGTGATTGATATGTATCTTGTTTAGTAAACGGTTGAATGTCAGTTTGTGATTGATAAGTAATTTGTTACCCTAGCTAATCAATCCTTTATATGCACAATGATACGTAATCACGTGGTTTTCACTTTCGCTTTTGTGGTAAGAGTAGATTAGTTCTTGTGTGGGACTAAGAGTTGTCATCAAGCTTAACAAGATGGTTGACGCATTATTTTTAAGATGTGTTCTTAATGAGTTCATGTATTGAGCTAATTGCGCGAAAGAGTCTACTTAAATTTTAATCTTGTTGAGTTGTGGATGTGTTTTATGATGGACATTTTTTTATAAAGATTTGCTTCGTCTAAAAATGTTTATATTCTTTTGTTGCATGATAAGACAAATAAGATATCACCAAGCTTTTAGATTGCTTAGTCACACAGCTAATCGCCTTGACACTTGAGTAGTGGGTAAGCTGAGACTGAGTCACTTATCACTTAGTGAGTGTTGAGGTGGGCCTATGTTGTGACGCATATATCATACTATGTGTGTTTTGTCGACGGTTAGGAATGACAGATGATTCCCTAATCTGTTGTTTTGTGAGCCTTTTTGGACTTGTGTGTCCTATTTTGGTGTGAAGCCCTTTGACTTGAAGTTGTGAGATTAAATTGAGGTTTGATGTTGCTACTTTAGCGTGATTTCGGAGAATCATAGTCGTTGATTCAACGGGTCATGTTAGGAAAGCAAACAAATTGAGATGGATTTTCATTAGTGTTTAAGGAAAGGTCAATTCAACGACTACACCATGTTAAGCGCGGATGACGGTTATATTGTGTATATAACTACGTAACATGGTACAGCATATAGGGACACTGTATGATGCGGTGTTGTGAGAATGATTTGGGGGATCATTATTGTGAAAGTGTTATGTTAGTTTGATGGAGACTTAATATAGCACTACTTGTTACATATGTGGTCGCACGCCCCATTTTTATGTATGAGATGTGGTTGATAGTTCTTATTGAGTTGTGTTTTGATGAGCTTGGTTTTGTGGCCAAGTGGGATTTTTTTGGGTCGGATGTGTGGCCGAGTGAGAGTATTGAAATTTATGCATTAAACAACCACATTAGTTGTGGCTATTACTCCATTAGCTTTGTGATAATGGCTGTGATTTAAGACTGGGGTAATGAGCCATTGAACTTTGCTAATAAAGCTCAACGACATTGAATAGATAATTAAGTTATTCATATAACCAGTTGTATAATTCATTAACCGTAACACTATGTAGAACAGCCATGTAAAATTCTAATTATATACATATCAAACTCTCTTTGAAGTTTGAATCATTCAAAACGTGAACACCAGGTTCAAGAGAGGTAGATATACACATTATGATAGTGGGAGGCGTGAGGACCAAAAAGAAATAAAAGCAATGCAAAATCTCCCAAGTTCTTATAACTTAGTAGTATGCTATTGAATACTCCTTTGAAAAGGGACCTATACAAACTTACTTGTTATAAGAATCTGAGAAAGATAGTGTGCCCTCCATCATGGGGTATCCTTCCCTAGTGACCTTATCGTCCAATGCCATATTGTCACAGGCACATGTCCATTTCAACACAATATCCAATTTAATGCTTCAGTTTAAACTTGGGTTTTGGCAAATTTGAAGGTAAGACAAATTTAACAATGACATTAGTTTTGTTAATATGGACCACACCATGTTTATGTATTTTTCCGTTAATTAGGCTCCAGGTCAGTACAATACAATAGAGCGGTGATTTTGACGACGGGTTATTTTAATCTGCGACCAATAGTGTGTTGAATGTTATATTAATGTTAACTCCGACATAAGATGACCCTAGGATGGTTCCATACATAAACTGAAAAGAATCTAGAATCAAAAATTAGATTATTTAATGCAGTATAGAAGGTCTGGTAGAAAGAGTATGCAGCTGAGAGCACATGGTTGCTAGGTGCATTCACAATGGAGCCTTTATTATATTGGAATTTAATGACCTTAAATCTTTCAAACATTTTAAGCAGCCCTCAATAACTACATGATGCTAGTACTCTCAAGTCTCAATCAACCACCACAGTCCAGACGCTCCTGTCTTTGACACGAAAACTCAAATATGATCATTGTATAGCGTATAACAGTCTTATTATTGTACTATATGTTATGGACCTTGTTCACGATAATAACAATAATCGTACTACACGAAATAACTTTGATTGTATCGCGACTGAATCCTACTTCATGGTACTCTTTAACAAACAATCATTTAACAAAATGTATAAGGGAAAACCATAATAACTCAAAATAGAATTACTGTTGAGAAAAGTGCTTAAATGTTTTCAGTTCTTAGCTAGCTTCTTCACCTACCTATCAGTTGTGCATTCAGTATAGTGAAGTTGAAATTACACCAACCACTTCAACTAACTTACTAACATCAACCACTTCTTAATATGTCTTACCAAAAATGGATAGCTCCAGTACTACTGTCAAATCCCTTTGTACTTATAGATTCTCTTTAAATCTCACTTAATTCTCACTTTTCCTTTGTGCATTTTACTTATTTACTAGACTAATGTTATTTTTTCGGGTATTTAGTAAAATAAACAATGCAATTTTCACTAACGGGTCACCCGAAAATGGTTTACCTTGGCACGGCTAGGAGCTTTTGAGGCACTGAGATAGGCACAGGTACATACGGAACAAAAAAAAAGGCAAAAAACTGCGGCATAATTTTTAAGTCCATATGATTTTTAGAAATCTCTTTCAGTGGAAGAGCATTCCCAAAAAGACTTAACAATCATGTGTCAAAATTACCATTAGTACATATTAGTTATAATGGTAAAAAAATTTCAACTTGCAGTCACTTAAGGTTTGCAAATTACCACAAAGCAAGGGAGAAGAGCCCTAGGATTGAGCAAAAACAGCTCCTCAATGTTGGAATATAAACCGACTTTACCTGCCAATGAATCGAACCCAGTTTGTCCAGCGAGTTCCTGCAAGTTTTCCAATGGCCGATGAACCCTTCCGGCTATCACTCGGCAAACTATCAATGCCTTCTTTATGGTCGGATCATTCTCTGGAAAATCAACTCCCTCGAAAGCCCTTTCACTTGTCGAAGTAGTAAACACACCAACTCCGCTCTTAATCTCCTTCTTGGTGTAAAAACCGTTTCTTATAATCCTACAAACACAACATTTTTCCGATACACAGAGGCTAGACGAGCCATCAAGGCCCAAAGAACAGCCCAAGATGGTCCCGTAAAATCTAAGTAGCTCATTACCATCAGCCAGGCATCGAGGGTGCTTCTTAGGGAGTTTACTGGCTTTGATCTTTACCATTTCTCGGTATTCTTCAAATCGGGCTATTGTTTTCTGCGTGTTGTGGACTTTAAGTACCCTTTCTATTCTCCCACAATGGTTTTCTGATTTTAGCCAGCTTGTCCTGCATATTATTTCTACTATTTTTCTCGAGGAATCGCCTTCCACTAGCTCAGTTACTGCATACAGAAATTGAGAGACTTACGATTAGTAAATGCTCTGTTAACTGCGCCTAAGGGTAATTGGGTCGTCTTACGAAGAGTATTACAAGTACATGATAGCGTCTTTTTTTAGATGATGTGATATTGTTAGATTCGAGTTAAAGAAACAATCTCAATCAGTATAAGTAGTTCAATTAAATTAGTCATAACTCATAACTGTCATACAATCACTTAGTGTTTAAGCCAACAAATGGTTATCTAGTTATGTCTAGCAATAGTGACATTTCTATTCCATTCTTATAAGATTTGAACTGGAGTTATGACCCGAAAATTGCAATAACAGGTAAATAGCTGATCGAAAACAGTTAACATTGATGCTTGTATAAAGGAAATAAGAAAGAGCTAAGTGTACTCTATACAAAATTAATGCTAAGATAAATAAATGTGTTATTAGAGCTAAAAGAAGCAAAAGGGAGTTGCTTCATTTTGCAAAGAGGGTATAAAGTAAAGTAGCAAACACAATCTCAAGCAAGCAAGGAAAAAGAAAAGGAAATCATGTAAAGTAATAATTAGTAAAAAATTACTCAAATTAGACAACAAACATAAGGGACATAAGGGATATAACAAGTTAACAACCATCACAATTCACAACCAATGTGGATTCGGATTATGCTACTAACGGGGTTTAGGGAAGGTCCGAGATATACACAACCTTAATACTTACTACGAGTTAAAAATAATACTCTTTAACTAATAAAAACAATAACTAAGATAGATTGATAGTATTACTCATACCAGCGTGATTCGAAAGATGATGTGCTTCGAGTGCATCCCACTTAGTAAATTGTTCCCCACACTTGTGACAAGTTAAATTAGAACAACCACCATTAGACTCAATCTCCAAGGAAAATCTCTTCCTTGAACTAACCCCACTTCCACCGCCACCGCTACCACCACCACCAAACAAACAGGACCCTTCCCTCCCTCTCTCCAAATTAAATGACTTCCTTACACCAGAATTCCTCACAAATGAAGGGTTATTAAAGTAATGCATTGAAGGGTGTCCTCCAGGCCCAGGTGTACCTGGCCTCAAAGTACCCACAAATGTTGACTCTTCTCCATCCCCTCCTCCACCACCACCACCACCGCCGCCGCCACCGCTTCCGCCACCATTTAACCCAACCCCATCATGGAAATTAGCACCAAAGCCAGTAATTTTGAGCTCACACCTAGAATTACTCAAAATAACTTCATGGGTAATTGGGTTTAGAAATTCACTACTTCCTATGGATCTTGGACTACAACTTGGAGGTTTCTCAATGTGTCTTTTACTCCCATGAATTACATCCTTTAAATTTGCTATTGACCTTGAACACCCTGACCTCCCTATCTTTCTTGTTAATATTGAGTTCATATTATTATTATTAATATAACTACTACTATTATTACTATTATTATTACTATTATTATTATTATTATTACTATGATTATTATTATGATGATGATGATGATGATTTTTCTTGGAAGATGATCTAGGCTCATGAACATCAGAAGGCTCTGATTTACAATGCAAGGATTTCTTCAATGAAAACCATACATTTGGTTTGCTATTCTCCTTACCTCCACCCTTTCCATTATTATTATTATTACTTCTTCCTTCCATTGCTTTCTCTCTCTTCTTTATCTCTCTAAACTTCACTCAAATAATGCTACTATAAACATACAATAAATAGTCTTCCACCATTTTTCTTCATACAAATCTGTTGTTTCTTCCAATGTGTGAAAGCTGAAAACAGGAAATTTGCAATTAATGTTACACTTGAATAAGAGTACTATACTTGACTTGAAAATGCATGGTTTTTAACAAAATAATTGTACACAAATAAACTTCTTTTATTGTGACCAACAATTATTCCAAATAAAATAAACAGACACACACCTATATATAAATTGAATTTGTTTCAGAAATGTTGAACATGCAAAATTTTAAATCCCTGAATTTACACCTTCATGCAGGAGTAAAAATGTGAAAAGAGGTAAATATTGAGTGAAAGCTGAAGGAAAGTAGGGAAATGAATGAAGGGCATTTAGTAGATAGAAATACAAGTAATGAATTGAAGAGTTGAAGGAAGGAAATGAAGGAAGGTAGTGAAATATTAGAGGATAACATTAATGTGTTAACTGACAGCAGGGACTTAGCGTTGCATTTATTTTTTAACCGGACAACTCAAGAGTAAATGAGCTGAAAGGGACAAGAACATCACATATATACACTAAATAAAACAGACAAAATTATTACTCTTGTATCTAGCACTATGGATGTCATTGGGGCGGCACAATGGTGGATATAGGCTTTCCGTACTCATCCCCGCTCTACTACCCATGACGGGTACAAATTTTCAAAATCATATCCGCCCCAACAAAGTATGGGTAGATCATTATAATAATGTTACGAGTTTTATTTTAAAACTTAATTAAGTTAACAAGACTAACTCTATGAATTAATACATACTCCGTATAACTGGTGTAAAATATAAGCATTATTAAAAATAAAGTTACGAGCTTTATTTTAAAGTTTATGAGTTTTATTTTAAAGTTTACGATAGAATCTCATCTATTTAAGTATTAGAAAAATAAACTTTAAAAACCCACAAAAAAAATAAATATAAACTCATTTAGATATAAGTTAATTGTACGGAGTTACGGAGTATTATACAACTAGAGTCTAGAGCTAGGAATAACTTTGAGAAATTATGATACATTTGGCTTTTACTCCACATAAATTATGGAAGGTTTCTCTTAAACCTTAGTTGCATGACATTTTTGGTGATTGGTTTATATTAGTCCAAAACTTTGTGAATGGTTTTTTTCTTTAGGCCCTTTTGTGAATGGATCTTTTATTTAAATCAATAATTGAACTAAAATCAATAATGGAACTACGTTGAAATTAAATTTAAATGGACCAAAAAAACTTAAGCTAGCTAGTCTGATTTTATCATACGGGACTAATATTATAATTTTTTTTTTTAAATTTGAAACTTTTAAACAACTTTGAAAAGCACGACCCAAACGGATGGGATGTTCTTGTATTACCTTTAAAATTAGCGACTTTATTTATTAGTCTCACTTATTTGCCATTTAAGTTTTTTTTTTTTTTTTAAACCAAACAGAGTAAAATGGATTACGAATCGAATGTATTACCGCATACCCTTTTTAGTTTTTGAGTTTACTTGTATTTTTTTTAGTATTTAAAACTTATAAGTTACGGAGCATATAATAATTTTTTGATAGAAACACTCAAAATTAATTAAATTTATAAGTACAGTTGTTTAGCAATGTGGGTATTTTTTTAGCTTAATGTTTAAGAGAATGACCACAAAAAGTTTATTGTAAAAACTCATATTCTTTAAAATAAAACTCAAAAAGTACATTATTAGATGTACTACTTTTGATGTACTCCCTCCGTCCGGATAATTTGTTTACCTTTGCTTTTGGTACAAAGATAATTAAGAAAAAAAGTATAGGACAATTTGTTGTTATATTTAGTGAGTGACAAGTGAAGAATAGTCATATTGGAAGATCAAATTACTCATAAAATAACAACCTAATATAGAAAGTTAAACAAATAAATTAAACACCCTAAAATCAAAATGCTAAACAAATGACCGGGACGGGGGAGTATAATCTATGAATTGTACGGCCATCAGGAATTTAGTATTATTACCATTCTAGTTTTATTGTCTTCTTTTCCTCTAAAATTTATTCCAAATTAATTGTGTTTTTTTATATTTTTAAATGCCTAAACTATCAATATTACCCCTAATTTACTATCACAAATTCTCATTTGTGACGGGATGACCCGTCGCAAGCTTAAAACGAGTCAATTCCCTCTCACAAAGTGCAGGTGGGTGTGCAAGTGGGTGTGAAATGGACCCCTCACTTGCACCCCCACTTGCACTTTGTGAGAGAAAATTAACCCGTCTTAAGCTTGCGACGGGTCATCCCGTCGCAAGCAAGCTGATTTACTAATAATCACCCCTTCCTTCAAACTGACATAGTTTTAATATCGATAATTTGGGTAGCGTTGTGGTTAACTGGTTATACTCTATTTTAAAAAATTTCTTAAAATAAAAAGTAAGACAATAAAAAAAAATGGGGAAAGTAATATTTTTTGTTTCTAAGAAGTTAATATACAATCATCACGTACTTGGCATGACACCTGAACAAACAATATTCTAATTTGAATTACATTACTACGAAGCTGTAAATTTGTTAGAGTTGACTTGCTTCATTAAGTGTAGGCGAAATGTTCCCCAAAGCATACTTCAATTCCAAACGTTTAAATAATATTTCGGGGAGTAGTTCGACAATGATGCGCATAATGCTAAAACGTGTTAATAGTTTTGGTACTCTATCACATAAAAAAAATTAAAAAACAACGTTTGATTAAATTTTAAATCAATTCATTTAGCTCGGTCTTTAGGTTTAGCTTATTGTATTTTTGTCTTTTTATGGTCATTCAATTTAGGTTTATAAATTCAACTTAGATCGTAGATAGATCGAAAGAGTACAGCGTAGACGAACAAGTAATGTTACAAGGCAAACTCGAAAAAAATTTCCAAAAAAGTGATATAAAATTCTCGCATTTTTCAAGTTTAACGGGGGTGATATCCCATGTTAGCCCCCGTAAATCATCCACTGCTTTAGGTAGTTTGGTGCACAAAACAAGACCTACAACAATCAATATCATCATTATCATTATCATTATATCTATCCAGCTATAAACCCATGAGCACTTAGATAAACTGAAAGGGGTTGTTCTAACTTACACCAAATAAAGAATATGTACTCACAAATCTCACAATAACCATTATACATAGTATACAAGCTGTGTGTGTGTTTAAGTTTCTCAAAACAAGGAACAATAAGATAAATAAAGTACAAGTGAAGACAAACATAAGTAAGTACATAGTAGGTATATTCAACCGATCTACCAATTCATTTCGATTAATTCCGCTGATTCATATCGTCGATTAATGTTAAGAATTTTAGTAGTAATAAAACTCCCCTTGCATGACCTCTTATCATCCTATTCCAAAACTCAACTTAAACTAGGCCAAGAATCATTTAAAGACAATTTAATCTAGAAAACTTGTATTCATTTTACTAAAAGAATTGGGATTAGGAATAACTAATCTTGTAGTAGCACGAAATAAGCCCGTACTTATCTACCTCTATGCATATTTGAACACATGAATTATAGATAAGTAGCTTTAATACCGATTAACCCACGCGTATTAGGACACATAGATGTCAAAATAAACGAGACCACGTTATATTCCAGCCGAATTATTACTATGTCGCAAGCTCTAATTCTGATTAGTGGCTACTTTTTGGTATAAAATCTAGACTAGGCGTACTATTTACAAATCACACCCCAATTAATAAGATTTGCTATATCACGCCCCCTGTTTTACTTATTACACCCCCTATTTTGTTTTTCTTTCCAAGTTTGTCCCTGACTTTTATTCTTTTATTTTGTTAAAATTAAAATGTCGTTTTATCGAAAATGAGTTTCGGTGACGATTTTTAATATAATTAATTTAACTCGTCGGAAGATCTTTCAAATACTTCAGTTTCAATAGGAATTGCTATATTCGTCGTATTTTAAACACTGATTTCATTCATAGAACGATCTTAATTAAAAATACATACTTTCGTCTAATGCTCTTACTTAACGATATTAATAACACGAAAAATAATAATAAGGATTTAAATTTGGACGAAAAACTTTAAACGGCAACAACTTTGCGCTCGAGTGTCCGTTTTGGACGATTTTTTATTTCAAATCGCTTATCTTGACTAGACAAATGCAATGGAAAAAAAAAATAGCCTGGCTTGGTCGTGTGGTCCACACGACCCGTGTGGGAAATAACTGTTTACATCCCCTTAAAATTTAGGATTATAACAAAATTATATAATATGAATTGCGAGTCATAAATATGAAAACAATGTAAATATAGAGAAAACGAATTAAACCTTTGGTCCTAGCAAAAACGGCCTAAGAACAGATATCAAAGTAGATATCCTCCTAATTGTCTCACCCAAGATAGATCGAGATATGCCCTTCTCCTTTGCTAGAAAGATGATTAAAAGTTACTGTTAACTTTTAGGTTTTTGTGTTTAGTGTGTGATGGAGGCACAAGTGAGAGAATAGAATTAGGTTAGAATTATTTCCCTCCTCTTGCTTGATCTCACGGCACTACTAGGTCATATATGAGGAGATTTAGTCTCCTCAAATAACTACCCATTGACCGGAAAAACCCGAGTGTATCTGGACACTTTTTTCGGTCATTTTAGCTTCTAATATAATGTAATACATTATAATCGTCATTAGTCAAAGACCGACATTATAATACATCATTAATTATAAATATCCGTATATTTATAATTTTCCAATTAATTATAACGGTTTATGTTTAATTAGATTACATTATATACAACAATTAAATATAACCTTTTATATTCAATTTACGAATTACAGTTAATTCGTCTTAGCTAACATTATTTAATCGTTATTAAATAATTATATCATCATCACATTGACTAACCTTTTAGTCAAAAAACACCGACTAACCTTTTAGTCATATAATAGGGCATCAATATGATTATTTTCTCAAACAATCACATCTCTCAAACACATCCTTTAGGTGTGACTTTTAGGGACCAGTTGATCACCGCCATCTGTATGACAATAACGGCAAACTTATCTAGCAAGCCAACCGTTATTGATAAACGTTAATCAACTGATTATTATACAAAGTATACCCTGTGAACCTACAGAGATTTATTTATGTTATTGCACTAACTGTGGAGGACACTGGCTCCAACAATCTCCCACTTGTCCGTACAAGTGTATGTGCGATAACCGATTCTCATATCCATAATAAATTTCTCCCACTCAATGTAAACCAATTTGCAAAGTCCGTATTCACAAAGGTCGTAGTTTACAAGTGATCAGTATCAAGAGTGGTTTCCCCGACTAGAGAGTAACTTAACTGATAAACGAATCTTCATTCGAGCATGGCCATGCATTTCAGTTACAGCTCCTCGAGTGGCCCTGAGAAATATCATATCCTGATAAAGGTTGGATATTTTCTTCAACTCGAATCTTGCAGATACAAGCGCAGTATGAAATGACCCAGTGAAAATCTACTTAGCCTCCTGTTACGGTCGACCATGAGAAAGAAACCAAAGTCACCCAAAAACTGCCTTTATCTCAAGAGACTGTCGATAGTCAAAAGAATCGACTCTAGGAACACTATGGATGTCCTATCCACGACCTGGCACCTAATGTTCCGAAACATTTAGGACTCCACAACGTCGTCACAAAATGTCCTGCGCAGTACCATTATAACCCGCATCTGTGATCGATCAGTCAACTGTTTGACTTATGGCTCGTTGAACCCACCATCAATCGACTTCACAGAATAATTGCCAGAGTTATCAGCTCATGTAGGCGATTACGGACCAAAACAAAATATAATGTAATTCAGTTCACTTTGTGGTGTTCAATGTTGTCAGTACAACCCACATGAAAAACAAAATATAAAACAAAAACGATGATTTCATAGATAGTTTTTATGAAAAAGATACAGGTGTCTAATCCATATAAAACAACTAATACAACTCAGGAACACGTTTTATTCCCATGGAAATAACGTGCCCTTCATGCTTATCATATCTCAATGGTTTAGTGAGAGGATCTGCGACGTTATCATCCGTAGCAATCTTGTCTATCACTATTTCCCTTTGCTCCACGTAATCTCGGATCATGTGAGCCTTCCGGTGTACATGCCTAGACTTGTTGCTGGACTTCGCTCATTTAGACTGG
>JAIUZE010021480.1:0-15107 GCA_022085475.1 Heliosperma pusillum | reverse complement strand
AGGACTAAGCTGTGGCCTGTGTCAGGGAGTGCCACTATGGCCTCCTGACTAGACTCTTCTTCCTCACTCACCACTTCTTCAACCTCAGGCTCATCCCTTTCATACTCAACTAGACCCTCTTTCTCCCAAGCCTCAACTTCCATTATGGTTAAGGTCTTCTTAGAAGGGCAATCCTTCCTGAAATGTCCATAGCCTTGACATTGGAAGCACCTAATTTTGTTCTCAGTCAATGAAGTGCTTGGCTTTTGACCCATGATGCCCTTACCCTTGTCTAAGATAGGTGGGGGTGCTGTCTTGGGGGTATCCATGGTTCTAAACCCACTATAAGGTCTGGTTTGAAAAGGCCTAACAGGTTTTGGTGTAGCAGGCGTAGTCTTCCCTATCTTCTCAATTCTCAGAGATAGGTTGACAACATCATCAAATGACCACAGAGGTTGCATCCTAACCTTGTTAGAAATGTTCTTATCTAGACCCTCTAAGTACCTAGCAATCCTTTGCTCAGGTTTCTCATTTATATCACATTGTAAGGTGAGTTGTTCAAACTCCCTCAGATAGGATTCAACAGGTTTGTCTCCTTGTTTCAACTTAGGCAACTTGATAAACAGATCCTGGGTGTAATCCTTAGCAACAAATTTGTCTAACAGTTTCTTTTTCAGTTTAGTCCAAGACTTTATGGGTTCTTTACCTTCCCTAGCCCTTAACCCTTTCATAGTTTCATACCAAAGGGAAGCATACCCTTTCAGTTTAAGGATGGCTACTTTAAAAGACTTGGAATCTTTGTATCCCTTGTACTCAAAGATCCTTTCTACTTCTCTAAGCCATTCTAACAAGTCATCAGGATTAAGACTACCAGAAAACTCAGGGATATCTACCTTAAGATGCTTGTCTGTGTTCCTGTGGATGGGAGCTCTGCTTCTTGTTGAGTCATCTGAGTCTGGGTACTCCTCATCATCAGGTGGCCTTCCTCTGCCTCCTCCTTGGCCTCTTCCACGTCCTCTACCTCTCCCTCCCGCAAGCAAATGGTTGCCTATAACTTGGTCCAAGGTTCTGGTTAGGGTGGTTACAATCCCAGCCAGATCCTCCATCCTTGCTTCTACTCCTGCTAGTCTCTCTTCACTCATTGGGCTATTTTGGTGTTTTTAAATGTAGTTAGGGAAAATGAACTCACTAAGACTCTCAACCAAAGCTCTGATAACCAATTTGGAGTGTAAACTACTAAGGTTCACAAGTGTTAAGTAAGCTTGATGAACTTGATTCAAACTGAGAACAAAACAAGTGACAAGGGATATTGTTTTAGGGATATTGAGTTGTTTAACTGAAAGACTCAGGGGATATGACTTAGAGACAATTCTCTACAGCAAAGCACAAGAGAAAAGGACTCAAAGACTGGATTTAGAGATAGTTTTAAGTATTACAGCAAAGCACAAACACTCTAAACTAAACTCAACAGCAAGTAAGTTAACCACAGCAAAGCACAGGTATAACTTGACTCACAATACAAGGCACTGATCCAACACCTTGGAGATGTATCAGGCTTGCTTCAAACTACAGCTCTTAGCACAAGTTTGATAACATTGAGTGATTTCTCAAAGTTTAATTCATTCATTCATCAAAGTCTACTCAAACAAACATACAAGACCTCTTTATATAGAGGGGCTGATAACTTGTGAGCCATTGGAGGCACAGATCATCCAAGGGCCAACTTAGGATTCAAACTACTACTACTGACACTAATTAAGAGCCTCATAATAGGACGAGCTCAACAACTATAAAGAACAGACACAAGACACAAAAAAACAGACTGAACAAAAAGCAAATAAAGCAGTTTTGGAGTTTTCCTGAAATGGAAATTTGTTGTTCTTGTTGCCTTGTTGCTTTGCCTGGATGTGTTGCTGCTCCTTGGGACTCCCTACTCTTATTAGGACATAGATAAGACCTGCCTTGGACGAGGACAAGTTGACTTAAACAAAAGGAAACCACAAACTGCCTTGTACTTTCTCTGTTTTTAATGGATTTGCTGGACTCTAACTTGGGGTGTCTGTTTTCATGGGTTTTTACTAGACTTCAAAAGGATTTGTCCTGGACAAACTTGTAGCTTAGTGGGTTGGCTTGATGGTAGGCCATGGTGGGGGTGGTTGGGATGCTCTGGTGTACCTCCTAGATACAGGGTTTGTGAATTGGTCTGTCTGAGCCTGAAGGGTTTTGTTTCTGTCTTGTGGGGGTAATGTGGGTTGTGTTGGGGCTTGGCATGGGTTGTTGAGTCTTGGACTGTCTCCCTTACTGTTGTAGCTTGGCATGGTTTGGTCTTGGCTTGTCATAGCTTGTCGTTTGGACCTTGTAACTCTAGCTTCCATCTGAGGGGTCATTGGGGTTAGGCTTGCCTTGTTTGTGGCTTGATCATCAAGGCCCCTTGGGTGAGCTCCTGCTGCAATATCATTTCTAGAACTCCAGTTTTAGCAGTATAAAGACAGACGTTCCAAAATCAAACTTCATACAATTCAAGTTTTTGTTACAAAGCAAATTTACCACTCATCAACATACCTCATATCACATGAAACACCACAATTCACAACCATTTACATGTTCTCATCATCTCAAAATACCAATACCAATTAGCTCCAAATCATACTCCATTCAAAAATGCCACATTTCATACATATTTTTCATATTCATCATGGAATTCAATTTTTTCATATATACATATATCAAATGCCATACATACGTCATATGTATAACATATGGTACAACCATAATATACTTCTCATGCTTAAATCACATTCATTCAGTTCATATGCATCTTATACATGCTTCACATAACCATACGTAATTCATATAAACATTATTGTCAATGATAAACACATTCTTCATGCTTATAATCACAACAATCCAAATTAATATTCTCCTTATACATACCACATACTCTCACGTAACACACACTACAAGAAACAGGTCTTCCACCGTCCGAAAATCAATCAGAAAATTTAAAAGTGATCGGGAAATTACCGACTGAAGTAATGTCGGTCGTTAAACAGAGTTTCAGTCGGTATATTTACTAAGTTACCGACCGATTGTGCTACTTTACCGACCAAATTAGCGTCGTCGGTACTGTTATTTTTACAGACCAAAAACACGAGACTTAAAGTACCTTTAGTCATTACTCATATTTTTAGAATTACCCAAAACCACTATAGACGCGCGACTCACCGGCGACAACACCATCACCGGCGTCCACCGTTCACCAGAGACACATCCTTCGCCGGCGACTAAAGTTCCTTTGACGTCCACCACCACCGGCGACTCACCCTACCCTCTTTCTTCCCCCTTTATTCAAAATGTAAGGTAAAATACTCATTTTTTTTATTTATTTTAAGATTAAATTGTTTACTTAGTGTAGTTTGTAAGTATTTGTAACAAATTGTTGTATTTATTGTTTACTTAGTGTAGTTAGTAGGTATTTGTGACAAATTTGATGTAAGGGTTTATGTAAAATTGAGGATTTTTGGTAGATTCAAAATTAGTGATGAAATTATGTTGTATATTTGCTTATTATCCCTTAATTAGTTTAGTTTGTGCTTATATGCTAGTTAAGCCAAAGTTTTAGTAGATAAATTTGTTAAATAATTCATGTTAGTATATGGAAGGTAAGTATATAAATTGATAGAATGAAATTATGCACTCTAAGTGTTTGATAAAATGCTTGTGAGATTGATAAAATGCTTGTGAGATTATAACGTGCTAATATAATTTTAAGATATTGAATGTTTTTTATTGGTTAGTGAATGCTTGCTAGTATATGAAATTGTTAAAAAAAAAAATGAATGGTTATAGTATATGAATGATTAATAAACTTGAAACTAGTATATGAATTATTATTGATTGAAGTTAGGATATGAAATGATTAGTATATGAATGGTAAATTTCTTCTTGCTAATGATTGTTGTATTAATTGAAGTTAGTATATGACATTGTTGTATATGAATGGTAATTGTCCTAAATAATATGTATTTTTGTAATTATATAGATTTTCGTAATGAAGAGATTGGAACGAGAATGGATGTATGAATTGGTGCATGATAGAAAGATGGTTAAGTATGAATTTGTTTGTGGGGTTAATAATTTTCTTGTGTATGTTAAAAAAACAAGATGAATTTAAGAATTCAAACATTATGAGATGTCCATGTGTGAAGTGCAAAAATATGAAATATTTGAATGAATTTTTGGTTAAAGAACATCTTATTAGTAAAGGATTTACGGGAAATTATTATGATTGAGTATGTCATGGCGAGCCTTTTTCTTTTACAAAACCTAACAATGAACCAAACCCTCACGCTTCCATTAGCCGGCCATATTTAGACATGGTAATAGATGCCTTAAGAGACACAAATTTAGAACATATGGAGGAACCTCCTATTGGTGAAGAAGAAACTCCACACCCTCGATTGAAGAGTTTTTTTGATATGTTAGAGGCGGCGGAGACACCTTTATATGAAGGGAGCGATGTGTCAGTATTACAAGCAGCTGCAAGGGTTGTTAACATAAAATGTGAGCACAACTTATCGCACAAATGTGTAGATAAGATTGCTTCCTTAATTGAAGATGTTATACCTAAGGACAATGTGATGACCCGCAACTATTATAACACCAAAAAATTGCTTAAAGCTCTTCAACTACCATTTCAAAAGATTCATTGTTGTGAAGACGGGTGTATGCTATTTTGGGAAGAAAATGCGTCACTTGATAAATGTAAGAAGTGTGTCAAAGATAGGTACATGGCAAAAACCATCAAGTGGTAAAAATATTCCAAAAAAAGTCTTATTCTACCTCCTTATAGGTCCTAGATTACAACGATTTTATGCAACTAGGAACGTTGCGCAGGCAATGAGATGGCATGCTGAAAACCCCCGTGTACAAGGGTCATATGCTCACCCAACTGATAGTGAGGCTTGGAAGCATTTGGATAAAATGTTTCCTGAATTTTCTAGTGAATCTAGAAATGTTAGACTTGGGTTGTGCACAGATGGTTTTACACCATACGACCAATTTGGGAAAAAATATTCATGTTGGCCGCTAATTCTCACTCCTTATAATCTACCATCGTGGTTATGCATGAAAAAACCTTATATGTTTCTTTCATTGATCATTCATGGTCCGGATAATCCTAAGGTTAACATAGATGTCTTTTTACAACCTCTTATTGAAGAGTTGAAAGACTTGTGGGAGGTTGGTGTACCCGCTTTCGATGTGTCCAAGAAACAAAATTTTCAACTCAAAGCAGCTCATTTATGGACAGTCAATGACTTTCTAGCTTACGGCATGCTTTCCGGTTGGGCAACTTCCGGCTTTCTTGCGTGTCCTTATTGTATGGAAGAATCAAAGACATTGTATCTTCCTACGGGACATAAGGTGTGTTGGTTTGATTGTCACCGACATTTCTTATCGACTAACCATGCATTCCGTTTTAATAAAACCTCCTTTCTTAAGAATATGTTCCAAAAACAATGATACACCTCCTTTAATGAACGACGGATTTGAAATTTGGGAGGATATTCGTCATTATCCTACTCCTATTCATACCAGCAAAAAGGAAATGAATATGTTCAAAGATTTGAAAAAGGGATGGTTTAAGAGAAGTATATTATGGGATTTACCGTATTGGAAGCATTTGTTGATTAGACACAATTTGGATGTCATGCATATTGAAAAGAAATTCTTTGAGCAGTTGATTCACACCGTCATGGATAATAAGAATAAAACTTGCGACACCGAGAAGGCAAGGAAAGACATAGAACTATTGTGCAAAAGACCACACTTACACATTAAGGAGAGTGGAGTTAAACCAAAAGCTTCATTTACACTTGATAAGGCTAAAAAAAATGTTATGAGTGGGTTTGTAATTTGAGGTTTCCAGATGGATATGCATCGGACTTAAGTAGGTGTGATGATTGAAATGATCACATCCTTCATGGGTTGAAGAGTCACGATTGTCATGTATTCACGGAAAGATTATTGCCAGTGGCTTTGAAGCACTTGTTGTCGAACGATGTATGGAGTGTAATAACTGAAATAAGTCTAGTCTTCCGTGACTTGTGTGCACCGACCCTTAAACTGAAATAAATCTAGAGAACAACATTGCCGAAATCCTTTGCAAGTTAGAAAAAGTGTTTCCGCCATCATTTTTCAATTTAATGGAGCACTTACCTATATATTTGCCATACGAAGCAAGAATTGGAGGGCCTGTGCAATATAGGTGGATGTATCCTTTTGAGAGGTAAGTTACATCTTCAAATTTTTCAATATATGACAATATATTACATTTTTAATATTCTCCTAACATTAATAGGAAATGTAGGTTTCTAAATCACTTGAAACAAAAAGTTGGAAAACAAGCAAGAGTCAAAGGGTCTATTTGCAACGCTTTCTTAGTGGAAGAAATATCCAATTTTTGTTCACTATATTTTGAAGAGCACATAGACACAAAGTCTAAACATATGGATTTTATAACAAAAGAGCAAACAGATTCCTCATTACCTGAGCGTTTCCAAAACCATGAACGTAAATCATTCACTAAAGGAAAAATAAGATATTTAGATGGAGAGGAATATCACCGTGCCCATCTTTACGCCTTATCAAATTGTGAAGGATTAGAAAAATAAGAAAGGTACGTGAGTTGTTATAACTTTGAGACATTTTAATTACAAAAATATCTTGTTTAATAATATTCATAGTAGTTTAACCTCTTAAATGTTAGGTTATTTGAAACTTTCATCTGTGAGCAAAATCCAAGTGTTAATGTAGATGATGTTTGGACTTCATATGAAAAGCTTTATCCAAAGTGGTTTAAAGGACATGAAAGTTCCATTATTAACCATTAAACAAATATATACAAACATTAAGTCAATATATAATTACTTAGAATATTTAAAATTAGGTATTTCCAGAGAATATCAAAGATGATATGTTGGTGGCAATGGCAATGAGACCTTGTAAAGAAGTTCAAACTTGGCAGATATATTCGATCAATGGCTTTAATTTTCACACAATGAAATATGGGAAAAATAAAGCTAGTATGAATTATGGTGTTTGTGGAAACAGTGTTGATGGAGATGACTATTATGGAACCTTAGAAGAGGTTATTCAGTTGAGATATTGTGGTGGAAAAATGGCTTACAATGCGATCTTGTTTAAATGTTGTTCGATGGATGCTTCTTCAAACTAAACGTTAGTTCATGCCACTTATAAACTTGTAGAACTTAATCATAAGAGAAACTATGGAAAATACGATCCTTTTGTGCTTGGACATCAAGTTAATCAAGTTTATTATGCTCCTTATCCAAACGCAAACAAAGATAAAGATCATTGGTGGGCCATTTTTAAAAGTAAGTCAGGATTAGAAATTGATGCTCCCGTTGACACAACCGTATTTCAAAAAGAAGTGACGGCACCACTAAATTTTTCTTCGATTGTCGAAGGTGATCAAACACAAGGCTTGAGTGTCGGAGATGAGGAAGATGAGGACGTGGTGGAGGTTCTTAGATTAGGAAGAACCAAAAATGATGTATATGATGTTGACTTTATAAATAATGATGATGATGATGATGATGATGATGATGATGATGATGATGATGATGATGATGATGATGATGATGTTGTTGATGATGATGATGATGATGATGATGTTGATGATGATGATGATGATGATGATGATGATGATGATGAGGAGGAGGAGGATGAGGATGAAGAAGATGAAGACCAAGAAGAAGACTGGTTAGATTCGAAAATGATTCTTATGTAGCTTATAATCACTATATTTTGTAATAAGTACTAATATGTTTTTGTGTTCATTTATACAATTTTTTTTGATATCTTAATGTTTTTTTATTAAACTTCTAATGTTGATGTGTGTATTTTTACTTTGTTCAAGATGTCAGGAGGACGAGGTAGAGGCCGAGGTCAAGGTCGAGGACGAGGTTGAGATCAAGGAGTGGTTATTAGGGACGACGTGGAAGAGGAGGATGAGAGTGGTTTTGGAGAAGAAACGAGAATGAAAACGGATCAACCGACTACTTGGATAAATGTTCAAATTGATCCATCAGATGTTATTGACATTGAACCAAGGAAGCTATGGTACAATTTCTTATCCAAAGCAAGCTTCAATAAACAAGAATAGTGGTGAAGACGACCCTTCTACACACGATTAAGGGTCAATCAAAGCAATAAAACATGCGGCGAAGATGGTAAGTGATGCGTGTATTTTATATAGACTTTTTAGTCCATTTATGCACGCATTTCTATGTCATTTAGGTGATATTATGTCACCATATGCCCCTATTTGGCTACTTTGTACTTTCATTACCATTTTGTAGGTACAAGCTGCGTAGTAGCGGAAACCGAGCCAAACCAGTCCACTTTGCATGCATTTAGGAGAATGGAAGGAATAGAACAGAAGCTCTTGCATGGGAAAGCGTGAAACCGCTCACAATCAAGTCCAAAGTCACGACCAACACTACATGCTAGGCCAGAAGACCTTGATCGACCTTGAACAATGAGTCTTCCTTCATTACCCATTGTTAGCATTGTAACTTCTTGAGTGAACAATGAGTCTTTCTTCCTTCATTACCCATTGTTTTCATTGTAACTCGTTGTGTGAATAATGAGTGTTCCTTGATTACCCATTGTTTGCATTGTAACCCATTGTGTGAACAATAAGTCTTTTTCGATTCATTAGCCATTGTTTGCATTGTAACTCCTTTTGTGAATAATGAGACTTCCTTCATTACCTATTGTTTGCATTGTAACTCCTTGTGTGAACAATGAATCTTCCTTCATTAGCCATTGCTTGCATTGTAACTTCTTGTGTGAGTTATGAATCTTCCTTCATTACCCATTGCTTTCATTGTAACTCCTTGTGTGAATAGTGAGACTTCCTTCATTACCTATTGTTTGCATTGTAACTCTTGTGTGAACAATGTGTCTTCCTTCATTACCCATTGTTTTCATTGTAACTCTTTGTGTGAACAATGAGTCTTCCTTCATTACCCATTGTTTGCATTTTAACTCCTTGTGTGAACAATGTGTCTTCTTTCATTACCCATTCTTTTCATTGTAACTCCCTGTGTGATGAATGACTCTTCTTTCATTACCAATTGTATATATTGTAACCCTTTGTGTGAACAATTAGTCTTCATTCCTTCATTACCCATTGTTTCCAATGTAAGTCCTTGTGTGAACAATGACTCTTCCTTTCTTCATTACCCATAGTTTGCATTGTAACTTCTTGTGTGAACAATGAGTTGTCTGTCATTACCCATTGTTCGCATAGTAACTTCTTGTGTGAACAATGAGTCTTTCTTCATTACCCATTATTTTCATTGTAACTCCTTGTGTGAATAATAAGTGTTCCTTCATTACTCATTGTTTGCATTGTAACCCCTTGTGTGTTCACTGAGTCTCTTTCATTACCAATTATTTGCATTGTAAATCCTTGTGTGAACAATGAGTATTTTTTCATTCAATACCCATTGTTTACATTGTAACTCCTTTTGTGAATAATGAAACGTCCTTCATTACCTATTGTTTGCATTGTAACTCCTTGTGTGAAGAATGAATCCTCCTTCATTAGCTATTGTTTGCACCGTAACTACTTGTGTGAACAATGAGTCTTCCTTCATTACCCATTGTTTTCATTGTAACTCCTTGTGTAAATAATGAGTCTTCCTTGATTACCCATTGTTTCCATTGTAACCACTTGTGTGAACAATGAGTCTTCCTTCATTACCCATTGTTTGCATTGTAACTCCTTGTGTGAATAATGAGACTTCCTTCATTACCTATTGTTTGCATTGTAACTCTTGTGTGAACAATGTGTCTTCCTTCATTACCCATTGTTTTCATTGTAACTCCTTGTGTGAACATTGAGTCTTCTTTCATTACCTATTGTTTGCATTGTAACTCCTTGTGTGAGCAATGTGTCTTCTTTCATTACCCATTCTTTTCGTTGTAACTCCCTGTTTGATGAATGAGTCTTCCTTCATTACCCATTGTTTATATTGTAACCTTTTGTGTGAACAATGAGTCTTCATTCCTTCATTACCCGTTGTTTCCAATGTAAGTCCTTGTGTGAACAATGACTCTTCCTTTCTTCATTACCCATAGTTTTCATTGTAACTTCTTGTGTGAACAATGAGTCGTCCTTCACTACCCATTGTTCGCATAGTAACTCCTTTTGTGAACAATGAGTTTTTCATCATTACCCATTGTTTGCATTGTAACTCCTTTTGTGAATAATGAGAGTTCCTTCATTACCTATTGTTTGCATTGTAACTCATTGTGTGAGCAATGAATCATCTTTCATTAGCTATTGTTTGCATCGTAACTTCTTGTGTGAACTATGAGTCTTCCTTCATTACCCATTGTTTTTATTGTAACTCCTTGTGTGAATAATGAGACTTACTTCATTACCTATTGTTTGCATTGTAACTCTTGTGTGAACAATGTGTCTTCCTTCCTCTAGTATGAACAATGTGTCTTCCTTCATTACCCATTGTTTTCATTGTAACTCATTGTGCAACAGGAGTTGAACCTCCAGCCAGCTAGAACTGCAACAGGAGTATGTGACCAAGCCAAGACACGAGCTCAAGACAAGACTCAACATCAAGACATCAACACCATTCAAGACAACAACATCCACTACAACAAACTGACACTTGGGCCACGATTTATGCCACGAAAATTTATAATTCGTGGCTTAATTTTGCTTAGCCACGGGAAAAAACTTCTTTCAATAATTTTGAAAAATTTTATGCCACGGGAAAGCCTTTCCCGTGGCAAAAAGTCACTTGCGCCACAAATTTGGCAACAACCGTGACTAATAATTAATTTAGCCACGAATTATATCGGACCCGTGGCGAAAGTATATCTAGCCACGAGTTGTTCCGTGGCAAATATTTTTTTTAGCCATGACATATATCTTGTCCGTGATAATACATTTGCTTAGCCACGAATTAAGAAACACCGTGGCTAAATCTCTGAAGACTTGAATCAAGATATATTTATGTTAAGTAAAACGTAAACCTTGTTTTTAAAAAAAATACAAATGCTGAATAAAATTTAGACAAATATAGATAATATCAATGTATATTTAGATATAATTTTTTAAAATACTTGATTATTTAATAAAAATTTGGTATTCTTTTATTTTATCTAATAAGAATTAAACTTTTGTAAAATTATATACAAAATTGGTATTGTTTTTTATTTTATTACAAATCAGAATTATTAATCGTTTTATTTCATAACAAGGATATTTTAAAATTTTATCTAAATAAATATATATGTTTATGAAAATTGTGAATTTATGTTAATTTGTTTTATTAATTTTAATTTAAAATTTATTATATTGAAAAATATTCATAAAAGGGTTTATCACGTTCAAAAATATAGCATATCAAATTAAATAATTTAGTTATTTATTATCTCTCATTTAGAAATCAAAACCTAATATATTATGAAACTATGTCATTTAAAAATTGATATGTAACTTTATTTTTAATATTTATATTAAAAAAAACAGATGAAATTTGTTTTGTGAAAAAAAGTATAAAACAGATCAAAACCTAATGTTTTAGAAAAAAAAAGAGTTAGATAAAAAAATGATTAAATAGTATAAGTTCGCTTAAAAAATGAAAATAAAGATAATCTTCAACAAATTAATAAATCAATAAAGAAAAAAAAAGAAAAAATATGTTGAAAATAAGCGATCACGGGGTATGTTGAAAATATTTTGAAAATAAGCGATCAGTAATTTAAAATCAGTTTTATAAATAATAGAAAATTTTTGAATAAAGAATCGATCAAGTTGAAAGTTACCTTCGTTTATAATTTTTTTTTCTAAAATTATACACTTATAATTTTTTTTAAATTACTCGTGTAAAATACACTTTGATAAAAAAATTGATTACAAATGCAATTCTTGAGACTTATTCTAACTGGTTTTGAATTTATTCTCCATTTGTCTATATAATCATACGTTTCAAAGTTTAAATTGGTTAATTGACAAACAGAATAAGTTCAAACAAAGACGAAGTAACATAAAAAATTGGAGTTGATCGAGAATCAGTTTTTTTTTATTGAAGTGTACTTTAAAGGAGTTATTTTAGTAAATGTGTTTAAAAGAAGTATTTATAGAAACTGAATTTTAAAAAAGAGTAATTTCTTATTTACGCTTTAAGAAAATGGAAAAAAAAAACAAGAAATTCTATTGTACAACAATTGTTTTTATTTTATTTTTGGCATAAAGTCACCACTTTTTGGTTAATAGTTGTAAAAAAATATTTATTTTTTATTTTTAGAAAAGAGTAATTTCTCTCGTCTTTTTGCGTAAGAAAAAAATGAAAAGATTGGTAAAAGAGAAAATAAAATTAGAATGTCGCTAAATTAAGGAAAAAAGGATAACATGATTGAATTACCTTTTTGAAAAAATATTTTTGTTGATTTCGGCAAAAAAAAAACGACTCAAAATCATTAACCGGGAAGTCAACATCAATAACGGAAATGTTTCGGCCAAAATAATGTATTTTTCAGGAAAAATATGTAAATCAAGTATCACTTTTATCTTCGACTGATAGTTAATATAGTTTTTGAAAGACAACAATCATTTTATAAGAATTCAAAGTTTTAATTATAACAACAAATGTTAACTTTCATCTTTGAAAGGTTCTCATAAAAACTCCACAGTTAAGCGTGCTCAGATGAGAGTAGTCATGAGATGGGTGACCTCCTGGGAAGCTTCTCCGATGCGTACAAGTGTATTATTGGTGACACGAAATGCCGTTCTAATGAATTAGCTTAACTTGCAAATCAAGTATACGACCCGGCAAAATTCAATATGTGAAAAAATTTGGTTGTGAAAAAAATAATTATATTTTTCATTATATTAATTTATTTTATATATATCTCGTTAGCCATGGTAATTATTTTTGGCCACGGTAATAAATTTTTAGCCACGGGAGTTATTGGCCACGGGAGAAGTCGTGGCTAAAATTTGAAATTTAGCCACGATATTGGTTTTCCCGTGGCTATCAGTTAGCCACGGCCACTTGGGCCACGAAAGGTATTCCCGTGGCAATATGCTTTAGCCACGGAAATTTAGCACTTGCGCCACGAATTTTATCGTGGCCCAAGGGCTAAATTGTAGTAGTGATCCTTTCAGACAACACCATGACCAGTTATGACAATGTCCTATTCAGTCCAAGCCACAACCACTTCAAGCCTGCTAAGACAACCCCACCACAACCAGAACAAAGCCTAGCCATCCACTTCCCAAGACTAAGCCACAACAAGGCACAGCCAACAGCCCAACAAACCCAACACAACAAAAACAGCCCTCAGCCAAAAAACAGCCTATCACAGCCTTTCTAAACAGGGTCCATGGGGGCCTCACACAATCAAACAAGCCTAACCACCCCTCAAACCTATGTCTTGGGAAGGTCCTCTACAACTTTCCCCAGGACTTCCCTTCCAAGAAACAAACACACAAAGAGTTAGCTTAGGGACAACTTCAGACTGTCCAGATTTCAGCCTTTTGTGCAGTAGTTAATATGTCACTGTCAACCTTTCTCTTTTGAACAAGCAATGCGTGAGGGACCTTCAGCACATCTTTGGGAGCCATCCTACTTAAGTTTGGCTCACAAACCCAAACTTGAAAGTCCACTCTTCATCCAAGACACACCTGATCAAAACAATTAAGGAAGATTGTCCCTTTAGAAACTGCTTTTCTGCTTTATCTACTTTATGTCAGTATTCTGCAAGTTTTTAGCTGTTATTTTGTTTTATGTTGTAAGCCTTTGTGGCCCTAGATGTATCCTAACGTCTGAGATGTATCCTTGCTGCCTATATAAGGCCTTCACCTAATGAAATACAAATCAGATTTGAAGTAAAACATAAAAATGAAACCTTGTTTCTGTTGCAATCTCTTGGCTATGTGCTTGAGACAACTTCCTTTGCTTTGTGCTTGGAAGTGAGCTTGGGTCTTTAGCTGTGTGCTGGGATCAAGGTTCAACCCTCAATCATTGGCTTTGTGCTTTGGTTAAGGTCCTATCCTTGTCATTTAACAATCAATTCAAACAGAAACAGAGTAATTGCAAGTGTCTTAACCTTAGTTCAATTTGTCATTGTTTAGTTGTCTTTCCTGAATAGTTTCAGTGCAAATTGGTTATCAGAGCTTTGGTTTGTGAGTTCATCTACCTAACTACATTAAAAACACAAAATACAACCATGAGTGAAGAGAGAATCACAGGTCTTGAAAACACAGTTCAAGGTCTTGTCAGAACTGTAATGGAGATCTCTAGATCTGTCAATGAACTCCTTGAGGGCCAACAGAACAATGATACAAGGGGAGGCAGAGGTCGAGGAAGAGGAGCACCTTTCCCACAAGGAGGAGGAAGGAGGAGACAACCTGTAGATCAGTTTGAAATGTCAGATTCAGATGGCTCAGATCACAGTCTTCTTAGACACCAAGACAAAGATATCAAGGTAGAGATTCCTGACTTTCTAGGTAGCTTGAACCCTGATGATTTCTTAGATTGGCTAAGGTCTGTAGAAAGAGTCTTTGAGTTTAAAGGATACAATGATAGAAAGGCTTTTAAGGTTGCTATCATGAAACTAAAAGGCTATGCCTCACTTTGGTATGAAAACATGAAAACCTTGAGGGTTAGAGAAGGGAAAGAACCTGTAAAGTCATGGCTCAAACTGAAAAGGAAAATGAGAGCTAAGTTTGTCTCTAGGGACTACACTCAAGACATGTTCATTAAGCTTACTCACCTAAAGCAAGACCAAAGACCTTTAGAGTCCTACCTAAGAGACTTTGAACAACTCACTTTGCAATGTGAGGTTGTTGAGAAATCTGAACAAAAGATAGCAAGGCTCTTAGAGGGGTTGGATGAAAGGATAGCTAGCAAAGTCAGGCTACAAAACATATACTCCTTTGAGGAAGCTGTCAACTTGTCTTTAAGGGTAGAAAAATTGGGAAAAGGGAAGGCCAGTGCTTCTAAGACACCTTCCAGAACCCCCACCTTCAAGCCTGTTGTAGGAGTTAAGATAGGAGAACCTGT